>JBBPBS010000858.1:2324136-2343781 GCA_037974835.1 Cicer judaicum
AATATTAAAATATAATATATTTTTAATATAATTTTTAATATTTTTAATTAAATAAAAATTCTATTTTTCATAGAAATTGATCTGATTGCCATTATACCTTTTTAGCTATTAACATATAAATATTTTGAAAAATATTCAATAAATTATAAAGAAAACAAAAGGTTATATGTTAAATCAATGAAAGGGAAAAGACAAAGTTTGCTTGAAAAAACAGCAAAGTTAAAAATAACACAGAAAATCATTTCATAGATCTTACAACTAATAGTTTTCTTTTATTTGACGTATACTAATAAATATTCATAAATAAATAAAAAATTATTTTATTAAATTATTTTTTACCATACATTCAAAATAAAATTAATATTTCAGAAATAATGTACATATCAATAATAAAAAATAAAAATTATATTAAAATTTAAAAATAAAATTCGTTTAAAAAAACATCTTATTAAAATAAAAGTTATTATGAGATAGAGAGTAAATAATAAAAAAATTAGATGATATATAAAAAAGAAAATGAAAAGATAGATATTGATAAGTTGGTCAGACGACTGTGAATAGGAAAAGACATTGTTTTGCTTGGAAATATGGAAAAGCTTAAAGTAATAAGGAAAATGTTAATTAAAAAAAAAAAAAAGTAGTAATTGGTCAAGATGGCAAATCGAAAAGACACGTGAGAAAATTTGGTGCACGAGCGTAGAATTAAATATTTTTAAAAGGATGAAAAGTTTAGAGTGCGCAATTGTCACTCTCAAGCACACCCAATTTGAAAGGTCCACTAATGTCAGATACGACTTTCTTTATAAAAAATAATATTAAAATAATAGAAAAATATATATTTTATCTTCATTTTTAAATATATATATTATTCTTTTTACTGTTATTTTGATTTATATTTCATTTTAAGAGAAGTATTTGATTTTATAATAATGATGTATTAATTTTTATTTATCAAATTAAAACTTAGTTACTTTATATAAAAAATTAAGATATATTACATTACAAGACAAAACATTTACCATTGATTTTTGAAAAAATATCTAAAAGTGTAGTTTACAAGAAAAGTTTTATAAGACAAAGTGATGGGTACCATTCATGCTAGTAATATATCTTTGACAATGTTTCGACAATTGAGAGACAGTTATAGCTAAGAGTTAAATTTGTTTGAAATTTTTGTCTTTCTTTTTCTTTGAATTTTCCAATTCTCAATTTTTTTCCTCATTGTATCATAAAAATTCTAAAGTTAACTAAATATTTGTATGAACTTTCAAAGAAATTACGATACGCTTCTGCTTGATGCATGTTTTTAAAATTGACTAAATATTTTAAGTTGACTAAATATTTTAAACTTGACTAAATATTTTGTTTAGATATATAAAATATTGGTTTTTTTTATTATTTGTAATTACGTTCAACAATATCTATTTTATATTTTTTGAGATGGAACAATATATATCTGTTTTATTGATAAGGATAAAAGTTGTTATTCTGCTTTAGTAGCAAGGCCCACCCCGAACCTCCAATATAAAGACCTCAATTTTATTTTTTATGATATAATAAAATAATAATTTCTTTTATTAAATAAATTTTTAATTTTTATAAAATTATGATTTTTTAAATTTTATCACTTTTAATTTTCATTTTGATTTTGTTGGACTTTTTTTACAAAAAAAAAAAATATAAAAATGGGAACTAAAAATAAATAAATTTTCTTTTAAAAAGTTAAAGTTTTTTATAAATTAAATTAAGATTTTGGTTTTTTTAAGGACTAAAATATATTTTAGTCTTTTATTAATTATTAAAATTGAAATTAATGTTAACTCATGTATATAAAATCAAACTAGTCAAATCATAGTGGTGGTTACAAAATAATGTTATGTCAAAATAAATAAAATAGTGACATATGTTGTGTAAGATCTAAACTATCTAAAACTTTTCATAAAACATATAACTTTAAAAACAAAAAACGGCTTGAGTCTCATTCAAACTTCTAAAATCAAAATTCCTTGGAAAGAAAGCTCTTTAGAGGAAAAAACGTACACTTCATCGTCTGTTATTATTTATATACTTAAATAATCCAAATACATTTAATCAATTAAGGCGGTATGATACATTAGTTATGATCCTATATGTGTAAATTGATTACTATTTTGTCAGTTGAATTTTCGTTTTTTTTAATGATTATTGAATAAATATTATTTGAAAGATTGTTTTATTAAGTGTGTTTTTAATGATTGTTGTTATTATATATTTAAATAAAATATTAAATGTTTAATTTTAAATATTTAATATATTAAAATTTCCAATCATAAAGTTTTATTTTAAGAATTTTACAATAATATTTCTTTTAAATTATTTGTTATTTATTATAATACATTATTCTTTTATATAAATATTAAAAAATAAATTATTTTCACTCACAATACCATTTCAATTTTTTGATATACAAATGAGTGTAAACTTTTTATTATTTATCGGAAAATAGTACAAAAGTTATATGTTGGAAAACTTTTTTCAAGTTTTTTGGAAACAACTTTGAGTTACCGGCAATGCTGGCCCAATATATTTGTATACATAAAGCGAATTTTAATGAAGTCTAAAATAAATTTTCAAAAATTTAACACGACATGACTAAATTAATATAATTGTGTCATGTAATATTTCTTTTTCAATTGATTTAACATTGTTGACACAATATTACTTTTAGAAAAAATTTATATATTTTAATTTTAAAAATATTAAAATTTGAGGTCTTTCTATTAAGTAAATTTTTTTTGATGCCTTTTGCTAAAGTAAAAATTTTATTTTTCATGGAACCCTAAGACGATTATTTTAGTGGCCAATCCTCGGGCCGACCCTGGTTATCAAAAAAGATTTTTAAGATTTTCGGTACATAGTTATGTTCCTAAAAACTTGAAACCCCAAGTTTTTCTGATTTTTTGTTTATTTTTTCCCCCCATTTGTTTATTTTCAGTGGGTACTGGTGCTAGAGGACTAGACGACAAGATTGTATAGATAACATGCGATGTTGGTAATTTATCATCTACGATAGATGCTCCTCCAGAAAGGATTCGATCCATAACATCATGGAGGAGACACTACACCAAAAATAGCATTTTACATCATTTTTTTTAAACTGTTTACAACGCTTTTAAGCGATGTAATATCTAATGTTGTTAAAAGATACAACAGTGCTATTTAAAATAAAAAGTGATGTAATATATAGCGCTCAACGCTTCTCTTAGACTAGTTTTACATCACTTTTCTAAAAAAAGCACGGTAAATGGTGCATATAGTGTGCTTGTTATACTTTTTTTTGCTTAATTGCAATTTTGGTCCCTCAATTTTAGCTGAATCACGAAAGTAATCCCCCATTTTGTTTCTCCCCAGTTTTGGTTCCCAAACAGAATTTTGGTCCAAAATTTGATGAAATTTCATTTTTTAAAGTCGTACTACACCATTTATGATCTTATATTTCTAGTACAATTGTTGCATATGAGATCTTGAAGCATTGTGTGACTTAAATAAATATAAAAAAAAGAAAAAAGAAATTTTATGAAATTTTGGACCAAAATGGGGATCAAAACAGGGGAAAAACAAAATGGGGGGACTACTTTCGCGATTCAGCTAAAATAGGGGGACCAAAACTGCAATTAAGCCTACTTCTTTTATATAAAAAAAACGCTGTAATAGGTGCATTATTATACTAGTTTTACAACTTCTTTTCAAAAAAAAGTTGTAATAGGTACATTTTAAAAAATGTTGTAAATCTATTCTAAAAACAATGTAAAATGCTTTTATTAGACTAGTTTTATAGCGTTTTTTTTTTCAAAAAAATGCTATAATACGTACATTCTTATACTGATTTGTTTAAACAGATCTTTAATGACATTTTTTTAAAAGAGCGTTGTCTTAAAATGAGATTTTAATTTTTTTTCAAAATCATATTCATCAAGCACACATAGACACAATTGTAATTTTTTAATTCAAACATATTCAGAACAACAAGTTCAATTACATCATTACTATATATTTACATCAACAAGTTTAATTACATCAGTATTATATTCGATACATATTCAGATCAACAATATCATATTCACAATAATTATATATGCACAACAACAACATCATGTTAATAATTAAAATAATGATCTCGCAATTTCAACAATTTCCAGCATGCCAACAATTTCTTATTTTACCCTACTTTAACAAAAAATAAAATAAACTAATTAAAATAATGATCAGTTCACACAAAAATATACAATATATAATAGTTTACAATGTGAAACTCACCTATTAACAAATTATATAACTTTTAGTTCGATCACGTACTAACACTAATCTTTCTTTATTTCAGTTAGATCACTTTCAGAGTACGTTTAATTGGAGTTGTCAAAGTACTATGTGATATAATATTTATGAAAAAGTTCAAATTTTAATTAAGTTAAAGAGTTTGAGCACAAATTGTTAGATTGAAATTGAAATGTTTAGAGTTAAAAATGTTACTTTTAATTACTCTTGTAGTGAGTTTAAAAAGAAAAAGTTTAGAGTACTTTATTAACTCAAATTTTTTATGCTTTAATAATCGAGTGTGTGTATGTTTGATTTGGAAAATATTCGTTTTATTTAGTTTTAACTAAATAATATAGATTATTTGGTTTTAAAAGTTTGGTGTGTGAAAAAGATATAATTTTGGAAATTTTGATGTGGTTAGATAAGTTTTAATTGTGAACCAATTGTTATAAATATTTATGTTTATGTAATTAGCTCATTGAGTCTTGAAAATGAATCGAGATTGTTGGCACCGAGTTAGCGGTGGAGAAAACTCTGATATATTAATGTTGTTGTGGTGATTAAACAAAAATGAATTTCTTAGTTTATGCATTTCCAAAAATTCTTTTCGTGATTCGTTTTCACCAAAAATGCGAGTTGCTATGTTAGGATTTCAGCTTATCTAGTATTTCGGCATTAGATGGATTTGTCTGCTTCTCATGTGAAAAATATCTTTTTGGAGTTACGCCAAATCGTTTGCCCCTCACACGACCATAATATTTAGGAACATTAAATAACTTTTCAATTATGTCCCTACAACTAACTTATTTATTCTCCTCTGAATTTTCGAAACATTATTTTAGATTCTCTTAAAATACATGTAGGATTAAAAAGATAAGTTGAATATCATTTTTAAAATAAAATATTAAAATATATTAAAGTGATAATATACTTGCATATTGTTCTATCACTTGTTGAATATTTTCATTATCAATTATTTCATCTTTATTCAAACGAGGCTCCTTCCATAAAATATGACGACCTAATGGATGATCGGATTTCATCGAAGCTATTTGTTAAGACATAAACAAAATATTAATTACAAACTATAGTTTATAATCTACCACATTATATAAAGGTGATGTTTACATACGAAATTTTTTGTATGGATGCGTTGAATTTTTTGCATTCTTGCGATTTGCCGTACTTATACTATATATATAAAAGAATAACGATCATGTAAAAAAATACGCTATGGATATGAATAAAACATAAATGTTAATAATTAATATTACCACAAAAGCGAGGTCTACATGTTTAGCTACAAAATCGCTCTATTCTTCATTTGATATGTAGTGTTTGTATATTTTCAGAGCTTCAACATTCAAATTTCTATCACAATCACTTAAGTAGCAATTTGACAAATGAGATCTAAATTCTCTGTGTATTTTTCTGGAAACTCTAAGCATATTATTTTTTTGCGCCTCATCAACGTAAAAAGTCGACTGCAAACCAAATAAAGATATAGTTTGAGTAAAAATATTTCCATGGAAAAAATTCTAAGTAACAAAAAAGTGGAGTAAAACAGTTACTTGTACCAATGTAACTTATTCCCAATTCTTTACGGGACCTAATTAATTTTGTATTTTCATATGGACCAAGTTCAATCTTGCATTGATGTCATCCTTAGACTTTCCTGAAACATTGAGTAACGTACTAATAACATTATCAAATACATTTTTTCAATATGCATCACATAGAGAAAATATCTTATATACAATGACTTCTAATATGACAATTCAAATAAAATTGACTTTTTCTTCCACCTAGTTTCGACAAGCTCTCCCGCAGAAGGTTTTACCAAATTTTCTTTATAAACTTATTTGAGACTTAAATTTTTCTAATACACTTTCCCAATTTATGTTAGACTTAGATTTTTTTTTTTTAATATAGTCTTTTATAAAATAGAAGTATGACATGATAATGGGATAAAAATATATTTTAAGGCTAAAATGATTTTAAAATTGTCATAAATCAACACTAAATAAACCTATATATAGATGTAGGTCATGCTTAAATTATTGAAATGTCAATAAATATATCTTTTTTTAACTTACTACTCCTAACAGGCTAACATTCTTTTTTAAGTGTCACAATTATAAAAAAAAATTGATTTTGATTTAACTATTTTTTTTAAAATTCAATGAAATATTTATTATTGATTTGATAATATTACCTTTAATTATATGTTGTAATAAAAAATATATATAAAAATAAGAAATAAATGAGTAAGTAATTATAGAAGAAAAAAAAAAAGTAACAACCTCTTTTGATAGTATTTATATATATGTGTAAAAAATCAAATAACAAAATACGTTGGGAGTAAAATACATAGATAACCTTAGTTAACACAAGTCTTTCAATTTTAATTAATTGAAAAATTCATTGTCTAATTTAGTCTACGTATAGATATTGGAGCAATGTTTGTGCTAAAATTGATTTGACTATGCCAAAATTGTGTTTAGATTAAAATAACTTTTACAGTGAATGTTTTACATATTGTATGTTGTCCTCCTCTCAAACATTGTTTTTGTTGAGTTTTTTTTTACTGTTTTTCTTTTTTAAATTTGATCTTCTTGTCATTTTATATCAAAATGTTATATATTTGTGTACTAAATTAGTTATGATGTCTAAGTTTTTAGTTTTTAGTTTTTTGAATTAATGATATGTTTTTTTTTTCTTCATGTTTTGTTTTTTAAACTGCTATATTAGAAAAACATTTTTACAAGATCAAAGAGGTCGACTTGTTAAAATAAAAGAAATTATGACACTCCAAACACACGTAAGGGTAAGGGTGAGTGCACTAAGAATAGCAATCATACATAAAACTAACTCATTAGTTCTAAACTATATCTACCAAATCAATTGTACATTCATAAGAATTAAGAAAATTAAGGAAACATTACACATATCACGATTAAAGATAATTGAATTACGAAATTTCTACATGTACTACACACCAGCCAACCAAATAGCTATAATTTTAGATCTAGATGACTCTACCACAAAAACATGAAAATTGAAGTGTACGTGCTTCCACATCTTTATATTACGCACAACTCAATCTCACCCACCTCATAATAGTTGACCAAATCGATCCGAACAACGGGAAAAACATAAACAAATGGGATATAAATTCATCTTCTCCATGTTCCACCGTACAAAAATGTGAATCAATTTAAGTCGCTCGCTCCTCTTCTAATAAAGTTGTCCTTCATGGATGAACGATATTGAAACATACGCCACACAAACATTGACACCTTCAAGTGGACTCAATTATTCCACACATAAGGATAGGATGGATACACCTCATTGAACGTGGATGTTGATAAAAAAAAAGTTGTACATCTCCTTCACTAAGTAAGTTGAACCTTATAAGAGTCATCACATACATTGCTATTGGAATTCTCATACTTGTGACATAACACTTTAAATAAAAAACTCTTTTTCGCTCCTCGACTTCCAAAATAAAATAAAAATTTGCATTATATGGATTTGACTTAAGTTAGCGATAAACATATATACGAGAGTTTGATATTATTTTCGCCTTGTTTGTAATTTTGAAGGGAAACAAAATTTATGAAAAACAAATACTACCACAAATACCAAATGAACTTTTTGATTGCCTTTTGCATCAATAACATTTTGTACTCCTAACCAAAAAGAAATTTTTTGTTCAATCTTTTGACATGTTGGCAAATTGAGAAAAAATAACAACAACAAAAAATGATCATTGCATATGAAATTGAATTGTAATTAGAGGATATTGCTAATACATAAACAAAAATGATCATAATGATGACTTTGAACGTTTTCATTGACCTAGTGGGTGTTGAAATATTTTCTCTTAAAAAAATTAAGAAATAGTGTTGTTGAATAATTATCGCTCTAGTGCTATATTACAAAATAAGTAAAATGACAGATTTGTGAATAATTTATTCATTAATTGATAACAAAAATTACAAATATGATTATATATAGGGTGCGTGACTCTTGCCATCCCTAAACAAACCCAATTAACTGTTAATAAATATAAAACTAACGTATTATAAATCAACTAATAATGATGGCTGACTAATTGTCAAAATAAGTACTTGTCTAATAATAATAATAATCACTTGTCAAATGAACCCCAAATTTGGGGAGTTGTTGATTTGGAACTTACAATTGGAACTACTATAGCTTATGAAAACTTCAATCATGGAGCTATGTTGTGTATTTCATTGGAGACTAGTTAGAGTGGCTGCATTATAATCAGCATTGTATCTTCTTGGACACCTTTAACTCTATACCACACTTAAAATGCTATCATTGTCATTAATTATTGGAAAAAAAAAGGGTTGCAATAAGGAAGAAAAAGGGGGTGTCAATAGTACAATCCTTCCTATTTCTCATTCATAAAAAAAAAAAAAATTACCTATGTACGCTCACACCATTGGTGCTACTGGGCTGTTGAAATTGTGCTCATAGCTGCTTCCACTTGTATTAATATATTAATATCTACAATAACATTATTCTTATACTTAATTTTTTACACTTTTACTCCTCACCCCCCTTTGATTTAAAAGAAAGAAAAGAAAAATAAATCTACTTATTTGTCTTTATTTCTTTTTCAATAAAAGGGAGATAGAGAGTATTTTAGTGTAGAAAATAAAGTATAGGAGTAACATTATTGCTAATTTGTATACCCTTCACACGCTTGCAAGCATTGTTTGGTTGGAAACTTTTGCCATCAAAGAACCCCCAAAGCAACCTGCAATATTTTCTTAAATTTGAAAACTTATATAAATGATTACTAACTCTAGCACAAGAAAAAGGGCTCATTAGCAACATTGCCATATTTGGATCACAAAATTGTGACTTTGAAATGTTGTATTTACACAAAATTTAAAAAATATGCAATTGCAATTATGTAATCATAATTTAAAATCATAGCTAATTAACAAGGTTTTCTCAAAGGGGTGACCTGAGAACACAAAATAAATTAGCAAGAAACAAATATAGTCCATATGACAATAGATGATATTGTTGTCTAACCAATCAATCTTGTGTTCTAAGATTCACTCCTCTGAGGTAGAACCATATGCTATATGGGTTATAAGAATTCATGAAGCACTTTAGTTAGAAAGAAAACATATTTGTTTTTTGTGTTTATGATATTTCATTTTATATGAAAATATGGTGATGACATAAGGTGTAATGTCATGTCCCGATTTCACTATGTTGTCATTCATTTGTCTTTATTCAACTATGTTGTCATTTCTAAAACAATATTCACTCTATTTCTATTTATAAATAATAGTAGACAAATAAAAGTTAATATATTTAATTCAATAAATAGAAATAAATGAAGTATTATATTTGTTTTTTTGGTGAAAAAAAAGCATTTTATTATCATTGTTATTATGATTATTTTTAATGTAGAATGTATTTGAGTAATATCCATTAACTTATCTATGTTGTCATTCTATCGACACCATGATTGAGATGTTATCATCTTTCTTACATACACACATTATTATTATATTACATATTTCCTTACAATATTGTTGGCAATAATGCATGTGACTCTTATGTGTAATCTTCTTAACTGAAGGTCTTTGTTGGACTTTTTCCACTTCTAATTGCGTAACGGTGACACACATTTTAGCACATTTGTAACCGTTATATTAAGATCAGCCAATTTTAGATTTTGAATTTGTATTTTAATTATTTAAAAAATAAAAATATAGTCATTTGATCCAATATATGTGATGAAAATGTGAATGCGTGCTTTTCCAACTACAATTAATTTGAATTCCGTGGAGAAGAGGTAGAATAATAATAATCTTGTCTATCAAATCCATCAAGTAATATAGTGTTAAAATATATACGTCTCCATATGAATTATTTTTCGTTTTATCGCACAACTAAGAAACTATACTTGTCTATGCCTCTTTTATTTTTTTCTTGGAAGTTTAGAGGACTAATCCACACCTGATTTGACACACATCTTTATTTTTTCTTTGAAATTGATACTTTCGACATGCAACTTTTATATTCCCTTTGAATTCAGAATGATTGATCCTCATCCTTTATTTTTTTTTTTTTTAATTCAGAATTTCTATCTTGCGCTTTTTTTTTTAAGCTCCTACTTGTATTCTTATTTTCCTTTCAAGTTGAGATTTCCATCCCCCACCCTTCCTTTAAAGTTTGACATGTTGATTTGCACCCTTTAAAAGAGGATTGCACAAACTCCACCTGCCCTACCCGCACCTTATAATTTTCTTTTGATGTCTAAATTTTTAATTAACATCCTTTATTTGTTCTTTGAAGCCTGAATTTCCGACCCACATTTTTTTATTTTTCTTTGAAGTTAGAATTGTCGACTCACACCCTTTATTTTTCTTTTGGAGTCAAGATGACCGACCTACGCTCTTAGTTTTTCCTTTGGAGCATGGGTGACCAACCTGCACCCTTTATTTGTCCATTGAAGCTGAGAAAACATCCCACAATTAATAATGGAAAAATAACTCGCACCATAAGTCAAAAACAACATATAAATGTGATTTTTTTTGAGAAAATTGGGAAAACGACTTGCACCCAAAGCTGAAAAAATAACCTATAACTATATCCAGAAAAATATCTCACACCCTAAGCTGACAAACGACTTGCAACTAAAGCTAAGAAAAAAGACTTACACCCCCAAGTCGAGAAAATGACATGCAACTAAAGTCGAAAAAATTACTTGCACCCAAAATGGAAAAAACAACTTGCAACTAAAGTTGAAAAATGACTCACACTCAAAGTTGAGAAAATGACTCACAACTAAAGTCGGGAAAATGAATCACACTCAAGCTAAGAAAACAAACCACAACTAAAGTCGGGAAAATGATTCAAACCCTAAGCCGAGAAAACAACATGCAATGTTTTAAATTGGAAAAACAATTGCACCTTTTAGTTTCCATCAAAGCTATCATTTTCGGACAAAATTATCAGCAGTTTTTTCACATATCCTTTACTTTGATCCTATAGAAAATTTGAAGTTTTTTTGGACTAGACTTCTGGCTTACCCAAATCCAATATCACCTTATTTCTTGCTCTATAAGCCATGCATCATAATTTAACAAGGTATGCTATCTCTTGTGCCTATCATTTGCCAAAATTATATATTGACTTGAGTGTTGGAGGGTTTATAGGTACACCCATACCAACATGCACCTTCTTCATCGTGGATTCCAACCACACATTAATATTTGCATAATTTTCTTCTTTCTAATCTGTCATCGAAGTGAGATATCTTATGATGAAGTAAAAAGGGGCAGTAGTTGACGGTTAATTTTGTTTTTATCCTTTTTAATTATTCAAAAAAACAAAAACAAATGACATTTTAGACATTTTTACCCTCATTTAAAAAAAATAATTCAATTTTTAACTAAAAAAAGAAAAGAAAATTAGAAGTAAAATAAATTAAAAAGAAATGCTTTTGATTTGATTATTTGTGATTGGGTTATATTTACCGTTGAAAACAAATCAGATTTTAATCAATTAAAATAGGTTTTCAAAAGAAAATGTGAAGGTTAGAATTTTTACTAATTAGAATTAAAATGAGTTATATCTTCCTAAAATAATTTAACCTAATATTCAACTATAAATTCAACTATAAACAATAGAGGCGAAAAGAGAAAAATGGATGAATCGTAATTTGTATTGTGTTGAAATCAATATGTCGACGAGCTGTTCCCTGCTACACCATTTAAGCACAAATCTTCTCCATAACCACCACTTCAATCCAAATTAGAACAAGAGATGCAAAAAACCAAAGGAGGATACGGAAAATGATGTATTTCATTTTCTGCAATCTAAAACGACTTTTTTCTATACACTACAAGAAAACTCTGATTTTGTGACGGTCAAAAGCCCTCATAAAGGGAAGAAAATAGACCCAAAAAACACATTTATGATGGCTTAAGGTAGTCACAAATAACCTAGTCACAAAGTTTTGTGGTGGCCAAAACGACCACAAAATCTAGTTTTTTGGTCACCATTTGTGAATGCTTAATCCCTCATAATTTGAGACAGAAAAGTCTGCCACAAATTTGTGAAAGCTTAGACTGTCACAAAGAATAAAGTTGATTAAAAAAATCTACAGTTTGTGGGGGCCAAAACCCCCACAAATTCTTCCTTTTGTGAGAGTTTAGGTCGTCACAAAGGATGAAACTAATAAAAAAAACACAGTTTGTGAGGACTTAAGCCTTATGCCCTAACAAAATGGGTAACTTTATTAATTTTTTTTTTATAAAATTCAAAATTAATATTATATATAAAAAATTAATATTTATATAATTTAAAAATTGGAAATTTAAATAAAATAAAATAAAATAATACAAATTTATGCTTATTGTTATATCTGTTTTGTTTTACTACTTTATTTTAATATTGTTAAAAAACCTTTGAAAATAAAACACAATTCAACTCCCCTCCTCCACTTCTTGTGTTTCTCGTTCTATGTTACTATCAAAGAATCGAAGATTATATGCTTATGTATAGGCAGACAGACACTCTAGATGTGATTGACTATTCATAATCTGACTATGCTGGTTGTGTCTATTCTTGAAAATCAAAATTAGGATTTTTTTAAGATGGTCGGGAGACCTATTTCATAGAGAAGTGTTAAGCAAACCATGGTTGTCACTTCTACTATGAAGGTCGAGTTTGTCTCATGTTTTGAGACTACCTTTCATGGTGTGTGGATTAAGAGTTTTATTTAAGGGGTTAGAATCGTAGATTCTATTTTCAGATCTTTGAAAATTTTATGCGATAATTAAATTGTTGTATCAATCGTAAAGAACAACAAAAGTGAAAGTTGAAATAAACAAATTGACATCAAGTTGTCATTCGACACATCAGCACTGATTTAATGATTGTTGATCATTTGACAAAGGGCATGCCTCCAATAAAATTAATTCAAGGATCATGTAGAGAAAATGGGATGTGGTTCCACTATATAATTGTATACATACAATTTATTAATAAAACTCTTACAATACGATGTTTTCTCATATTAACGCATTATTTAGTTTTTAAAAAAATATATTTTATTTTCGACCAAGATTAGATATTAGATTTATTCTTTATGTTTATTGTCACGTTAAGTATAATATTTAGGAAACTGAAGTTGTTATAATACATATATAATACTACTCAATATAAGAAGAACTATCACTATGCTACACATCTTTGTTTCTTAAGGGAATATTAGAATTGACTCTAATGAGTTGATTTGTTTGGATCAAATTGGAGACTATAATAATTTACCATAAAAAGTTAAGGGATCTAAATTATTGGATATCCCTCTTGATGGTTGTGGTTAATGAGTTCTACGTATGAAATATATTGTTTAATGGCAGTGGTTCATTAATTATGCATATGAAAGATAAAAGCTTTCATGTAAATTATGATATTGCAATGGATATTCAATGGATTCTAGATGGTACAATACCTATAAATACATCAACTATAGCGCGAGAGTGAAAACTTGGAAGAACCAATAATATTGAAACTTGAAGTTCTTTCTTTCTTGCAACAGTGGCCTGAGTGGGAGAGTGAAAGCTTGAAGGAACCTATAACATAGAAACTTGAAGTTCTTCCTTTCTTGCAACAATCACTATAGGTAATTATTTTATGCACTCAATCTATTCCACATTTGATTGACTAACGTTTATGTTTTGATATTAGAGATGTTACAAAATCTCTTACATTTGTGATATGCTCCTTAACAAGCAAATGGAATTTATTAACTCTGATATCTATCAAGAGGGTAATTTATCCAGATAAATTTGTTTAATTACCATATAATTTGTTTTAAAAGAGTATTATTCCAATATAAATAGTCTCACTAATTTTAAATTTGATTAATATCTTCACTCCCTTGGGGTTTTTTTAATCCCCCAATATCTTTTGTACTTCAACTATATTTTACATTTTTGCAATAAATGATATATGGCGAAATGATTAGAGGAGTGGAAGATCCCAATTTATTTGAGATGAAAATCACTTGTTATAGTGATGATTCTTCCTTTCAATTTTCTTGGTAAAAATTGATAAATAAAATATTTGGTGTAATTGTTTGCGTATTATAAATAAAAATATGAATCATAAAGATACTATAATTTATGTACAAAAATTTTTAAGAAAAATTATTTTAATAAAAACTTAAAATATTTAACAAATATTTTTTCTTTTTAAATTAAGTGTTGAAACATTCGTGGCGAATGTCCAAACACTATTTGATACAAAATTTAAATAGAAAAAACAACTATCATTTTTAATATTATAAAATTATTACCATATAGTTGTTAATAATATTTTTATATATCAATGTTATATATAAAAAAGAATATAATTAGTGTAAAAATGAATAATACAAATACTATAGTTAGGTTTCCATAATAAGTATAAATTTAAACATTTTAAACAACATAAATTTAATTAAAAATTTAGACACATTACAAGATAATGATTATCCTGAAACAAAATAATTTTCACATCTTACAAGTTTTCTTTATTAAGTGTGGAAATACAAAGCATATTGAGGCACTTAAATCAATCTTTAAGCTGATACTGGATCAACAAGTAACACTTTAATATGAGTCTTCATTAGCCCTTCAAATTGTATGTAGTTATCTTTATCTTTATAATAAACTTCAATAAAATGTGCCAAATTGAGAATGGAATCATATTGTCTCATATAACATTTCAAGGAGTGGCGGATTTTCTTAGGAGTGGGCAAGTATCACGTCACTCCTTATATTTTTAAATTTCTTTTATATATATATATATATATATATATATAATAATTAACGATATATTATCAAAATAATAGTGGTAAATTATTAAAATATCCTTAAACTCTATAGTTAGTTTTTGAGTAATTTTCACCCCTCTTTTCAGGTGATCCTCTTTTATATTTATTTTCTACTATCTCTTAAAATTTATACTAATAAAATATAATAAAATTAATACAACAACATCTGTATATACGTAAAGTATGTGATATAGAACGATAAACTAACTCATCTCACACCAACAAAGATTTTTTTATTAAATTTTTTGACAAAGATGAAAATTATAAAATGAATATATTTTATCGGATTGAATTGTGAAAATTGTGTGACTTGTGAAAATTGAAATTTTAATTTTTTTTCAACTTGTCTACTATGTATGAATTTGTGATACTCTAAAAAAAACTTTATGACTTTTAAAAACTCGGCTCTCTCAAATATTTTGTGCAAGATCCGCCACTACTTCCAAAAATGAGGAAACATGCTCTCTTTTCTGTTCAAACTGTCCATCATGAAATATTTGTTACTTAAATATTTATATTATCATTTGGGATAAAATAGTATAGTTGAGATTTTAATGACTATTCAATTACAATGGAAAAAACTTCAAATTTTATGATTACGTCCGTCTCTTTATTATATTAATTTTTAAATTTTTTTCACAAATATCTATCTGAATAGATATAATGGATCCATGTGTAAACCATTAAAACTTGTTTACATTCTCACTTCTTAATTAAAAATATGATGCATATATTAATTTTCAAGAAACATTTTTGGAATTAAATATAATAAATAAAATAAAATACCTCATTTGACACAATTTCATCATTTAGCCTGCAAACAAGAGCAGCACCATCTACAATTTTTGGCATATTTGTTACCCAATTAAAGATGTCCTCTGTAGCTATATCTCCCATGCCAATGAAAGAATTTGCAGACAATACTGAATAACCAGACGTTATCTTTGATATGAGCATGTATTCTTCTATTGTTGGGACATAATTATTGTCTAGCCATCTTGCCTCAGTCTTGTAAGCATGAACTATTTTTTTGAACTGCCATCATCATGCAGTATAAATTATTAATATGATATATATAAAAAAATCATTTTCTTTAGTATTATAATTATTGAGTAAGTCATTACTAAACTTTTAATAATAATAATAATAATAATAATAATAATTCTTACATCTTTTACAAAGTAGTTAATAGAATATTCTCTTCCTTCTTTCCTTGTCTCTTGTTTTATTTCTTCATTAACATCTAAGAGAGATTTATAAAGTAAATTCATATAATTTGGAAGATCATCCAAACAGCTAATATCCTACCTGAAAATCAATTACAATATATAAATTATTTATCCTTTGTTTAAATAACTAGAGTAAAAATATGTGAAGAAAATATGTCTGTCATTGCTAGAAAAAATATATATTTAGCAAGCATAACTAGAAGAAAAAAAATGAAGTTAGTTTTTAATTTTTTATCACTAAATTTGATAATTGAATCAGTGATTAATTTCACATTTTCTAGCTATAAATTTTTTTCCATAATCTAATAAATTCCAATATTGTTTATATACGATGATTTACCTTTCAACAGCCTTGGTAAAAAGTTCTAATTCATCAACAATTCCATATGAATCATATGTATCATCAATGAATGAGAGAAGGACGATTACTTTTGACATGATGTTTCTTGCTTGATAATATTGGAGTTCAAAATATACTGACATACTCCAAAAGCAACCTTCTACTATTCTATCTCGTGCAAACGGTAGTTTTTTAGTGATACTCAACGCCTTCGACCATCTATAAAGATACCAAATAAGGTATTAGTCCCTTTTATATTTTTTTTTATTACAAATTAAAGAAAGTGTAATTTAAAGTACTTACTTGCAAATGTTTCCAAATTCCTTTTGATGTAGGCTTTGGAGCCTATTAAAATCCATTTTTGACAACCTGAGTAGAATTACATTATGGGATGCATCTTTCTCATATATAGAGATGTAACGTCGTGCCTCTAGCCTGGGCAAGTTTTTGCGAAGAGCTTGCGTTAAGCTGTGTTTGACTTGTGCCGCAAGAAAAGGGCTCAATTGGGTGGAAATGGACTTAAGGTGAGTAGAGGTGAAAGCCAAGGCCTCTTCCAAAATTTCCTCTCCATGAATCATCATATGTGATGCTTCGAACAAGCTTAACATCCCTTCAACATCTGTGATGAGCCTTTTGCTAAATATTCCTTGCTTGTCTTTAAATTTTTTGAACACATCTGTAATTTTATTTAACAACCACAATATTGAATGCTCCTTAGAGTCGGTAACAATAAAAAAAAAATTCAATGTAGTCTAGATTGGAGTTGGCTTGATCATTTTGACACCCCTAAATCTCTAAATAGTAAAGTCAAATTGAAGACCAATATTAAAAACTATATACGTAAAAATTTGAAGAATTTATATACCAGATGAAACGTAAAGTTCACGTTCCCTTAATACTCTAAATAGCACGGCAAGAGAATGAAGGTTATCTTCAAGAATTATTTCTCCATTTTTAACATAACTCTTGTGAATAAGTTTCAGCACTTGGTCGATCTCCTGTTCAAAATGATAGCCAACACCCAAACGACATATAGAATCAATGAATTTGACATTGTCGAAGGGCTTCTCAATGTTTGTAGCTAGCATGTTTCTCACTTCATTTTTTAAACTATCAATTTCAGTTGCAACATTCTGATCGAGTTCCTGCATGTGTTGAAGAAAAACATGTTAATGGTGAAGTTTGATTAAGTGGTTTATAGTATGAAAAGCATGAAGAACATAAAAACACTAAGTACATACCATAGATTCCGAAGCATATTGAAGGAAGAAATCCCCCAAACATTAGGGGGTAATCTGCAACATTTCTAGGCAAGTCAAGTTTAGAATTAGGATCGAAGTCAGCTAAAGAAGGCATATTAGATATTTAAGTTTTCAAATAAATGGGATGCTTCACAAATGACTCTTAAGGTTTGGATGGGAAAAGAAATGCCAATATTAGATATTTATAGTAAAATTCACATTATACGTGTTACGCTAAAGCATTTCAAAATTTAACTATTTTATTTTGTCAAAACTAGTTAAATATATTAGTAACGTTACACATGTGTTTGATGCTTCTGATTAAGCCCCAATTTGACTTGAACTATGTTTACACATATTATTATTTGCATTATATGGTTCGTGCTTATTTTTAATTTACAATGTAATCTTTTATATCAAAAGTTATTTGTGTAACAATATCTCAATAGTTTATTTGTGTAACAATATCTCAATATTATTTGAGTTTAAATAGTTAAATAATTTTAAATAAAAATAAATTGTTTTAAAAAATTTGAATTTAAAATTGGGTTAGAACAATTTTTTTACTATATTTTACTTCTCGATTAAAATTTAGATTAATAAGAATTCATTTCTATAGAAATCAAATAGTTAGAAAATGTTTAAAAGTTAAAAGTACATCCGTCATCTTTTAAAAATACACGTTATTAATATTCATTCGATAAAAAAAAGGTAGTTTATATTAAATTAAGGACAATTATAAATCATTATTGATAAAGAATATAGTTGATCCCTATTAATTTATTTATTATTTTTAAATAGGGTTCAAGGAAGGAGCACTTAGTAAAACTCACCTTAAACTAAATCCATAAGAGTTGTTATGTTTCAATATATAAAATATGAAGCTATAAATGACACTCAGAATAATTGTTTTATATTACTTGACCACTTATGTTTAATTCAAAGGAAGGCAAGCTTTTCACAAAAAAATAAAATAAAATTTTTTCTAATAAACATGGATTATAATATTTTTATAATTAAACAACATTAGTTTTGTTTTTTTTTCAACGCAAACAACATTAATTTGGATTGTATTCAAGTCTATTCAAAGTTTGGTTTCAAATGAGAATAACGCTGAACTAAATTGAACTAGTGAAGATCGATCTCAAACTACTATATTGATTTAGAATCAAATTGTGTTAAAGTGTCTTACATCATGCAATGATGTCATATTCTACTTGTTTCTTCTTAGTTGAGTAAGACAAATTGTATACTTTTATTCAGCATAACACATTTTCCAAATTCTTCTAAGATTATCGTTAGACTAAACTATTGAAGTTAATGTTTTCTTCTCTTTCTACAAAGGTATACAATAAAATAACAATTTTTAAATGATATAAAACAACCCCACTTAAAGTTGTCATTCGGCACTTAAATAGTTTAACGTGTCCAAAATATAACCATATCCATATTTTTGTTTATCTTTTGGATACAAGTTATTTTAACGGTAATTATTAATATATTTTCAATCAATTAATTATATATAAAATTATTTATTTTATATATACTTTTCAAAGGTTTCAAAAGAAAAGAAAAAGTGTCATTTGTATCCTAATTAGTCACATCACGTTAACTTATACATATAAAAATATTATATCATCGTCATATATATATA
>JBBPBS010000858.1:2344068-2427718 GCA_037974835.1 Cicer judaicum
TATATATTTAATTTGAAGACAACACACTTTAGGAAACTATAACAATAAAAATTAAAAAAAATATATATATATATATATTTGAATATACAAATTTGAATATACAGAAATAATAAGAATAATTATCACTTAACTATTTGAAAACTTTTTTTATTGAATTAAAAGATAGAGATTTATATTAATGATTATCTACTGTAAAGTATTATAAATTAAATACGTTAGTTATAATATTTTAAGTGTTTTTAACACATAAAATATTATTAATTAATAAACAACTAATTATATTTACTAACAGAGTAAGTAATGATATATTATTAAGTATTTTTGCAACAAGTATCTAATAACCTACAGTTTGAGTCAAAAATAAAACACCATAATTAAATAATAATGTATAATATATTAATACAAACAAAAAATAAAAATAGCGAGAAAGTAGAAAAATATTTATAAAGGAAAATATCTAATGAATATTTGAAGATAAGTTAGAGAGAAAATTTAGAGAGAATGTAGAAATGAAAAATGAGAGGTAAAATGATATATAGGGAGAAAGAAGGGTATTTGTGGCAGTCAGAACGACTATAAAATGCCAATGGTACTATTGCTTTTGTGGCCGCCTAAGCAGTCATAAAATAATAATGTATATTATATTAATACAATCAAAAAATAAAAATAGAAAGAAGGTAGAGAGAAAGTAGAAAAATATTTATAGAGGGAAATGTAGAATGAACATTTAAAGAGAAAGTAGAGAGTGTAGAAATGAGAGGAAAAATGATATATAGGGAGAAAGTAGGGCATTTGTGGCGGCCAAAATGACTACAAAATGTCAATGGTACTATTGCTTTTGTGGCGGTCTAAACAGTCAGAAAATGTTGCATTTGTAGTAGTCAATACCTTCACAATGCTCCAAAGGGTTGATTTTGTGGCGGCATAAACTCTCACAATGCTCTAATTTTCTGATTTGGTGGCTCAATTGGTAGTGGGATTGCGATGAGGCGGTACTTATCCCCAAGAAAGGAGAGTGCGAGAAGCTAACATTGCCGGTATCGCTGAATGGTCGGGGTGTTACAAAAAAGTTCAATTGGTAGTGGGCTTGTGATGAGGCAGTGCTTATCCCCTAGGTACCGGGCTCGAATTCCACGGAAGACAAAAACTCGCAAGGATTTCCAATTTGAGGAAAGGGGGGTGCGAGAAGGTTGTGAGGTAACATTGCCGGTATCGCCGAATGGCCGGGGTATTACAAAAAAAAGGCGCCTTTTTTTTTTTTTTTTTAAAATTATAAGTTCTAACAACCTCTGATATTCAAGAATTAATATTGCTAATAATATGAATTTCATACTATTTAAATCATGACGAACATTCTAAATTGTTTTCAAAACCAATATCAAAACTCTACTCATCTAAATACAACCATCAACACTTTCAAGTGATTTAAAGTTAACATTCACGATTTAAAATCAATTTTTTTTAACATAAATTAAAAATAATAAATTTATAGTCAAAATTAAAACTTTAAACGTAAGAAACATATTTCTTATCTAACTCAAAGTTTAGAACAAAACATCTTTTTTATTTCTTCTCTAAATTGAGTTTCAACAGAATAATAATAATTTGTACCTAGTAAAAGTCAATACTTGATGTTTTAAACATATAATCCATAAGAAAATCAATGTTTCAATCAATTAGTTATTAGATCAAACATTTTAAATAAATACACATCAAAACTAAATATTTTAAATTGATTAAGGGTGAATTTTGAACTTTAAAACAACTAACTAGTGAGGTATGACATTTGATGACTAAGATTACGTGAATAAGATTAATAACTTGAAACATACAGTTGGTCAATCAAAATTATTACTTCCAACTATTCACATAAAACATGAGTGCAAAAACCATAGTTCAATAGACAAGCAATAAGCAACAAGTAACTAACATAATGTTGTTAATAATTAAAGCTAACTCAAATCTTAACAAGTAATTTTCTGGTTTATTTACTCACTTAACAGTTAATTAGTAATCTCGAAAATATGTATAATAATACAAAAGCACATAACCCTTAACACAATTATATAACGAGAAGACATCAGAGTGAAAATAATTATTACACAAGAAAATACAATTGACACGACTCACATTGTTAACACAGAATCGACATACGACTCATTCGGTCTGATTGGACAGACCATCTCTGATACTATTAATGTGACACCCTAAATCCCAAAATAATATATATATATATATATATATATATATATATATAATAATAATAATAATTTATATCATATTCCTATAAAATTTGATTCAAATTAAATAAGTAAAATACAAATTAAAATCGTTATTCCCGGTATCACCTATCAGAGCGGGGTTCCTCCCAAACTTGAACTTCAAGATTCATTAACCTGTAATAACTGCGATTTCGCAAACGCAGGGCCCAGCCAGTCAAACACAAACAACAAAGGAGGTGAGTTTTGAAATCATGTTAATAATATAATATGAGTAAGAAGAACACGCAAACAATCATAATAAAACCGTATCATAATCACTTTACGATATATCAAAATATTTAATTAAATAGTATCATACTATAACATCAAAGTCACTCAAGTAAAATAATCATCTCATTATAATATGCATCAAATCATCTAATTAATATTACCTTTGAAACACATCAATCACAACAAAATAATCATAAGGAAATGCAATGTTATGCATGAGCTTAGACTCTACTTCACAATGTGGTACCATTCTAACTCTGAAGTACTTGGTTAGGAGGCCATGATACTATGCCACTACAAGAGTGGACGGATAATTCATGAATGGCCAAGTCCTCATAGATCCCCTCAATTCAACACGAGACACATATACGCGACGGTCGGGGTACTCTTGTGTTGCACGGTAGCTCCCGGCCTTTGGGAATAACCCACTAATCCACTTAGGAATTCCCACTAGGTGTACCCCCAAGGTCTATCAGTCTTACTTTACAGTTCGACTGTAGCCCTCCACGATCAGGCTCATTCAGTTGTACTTCCCTATAATCACTAGGTTTGTCAAACCCTACCTATATGATGACAAAATAATCTTCACTTCACAATTCACAATATTTATTTTCTCCCCCCGTTAGCTTAAACTACTCCATTAAGAGCACCATATTTAAGAATCATCACTATCTCATCAAGTATGGGGTACTTCAATATTTTCATCACAATTTTATAATATCATTAATCATAAATAATCATGATCATCGTATAAACTCATCACAATTTTATAACATCACTATCATCAATCAAAAATTATCATTATCATGACGTAAGCATATATCAAACCATGCATCCATATTTTATTATCACATCACATAATTTCATCTAAGCAAACATGTACACGTAATTTCATTCAACATCCAGCATCACAATAATAACAAATATCAACTACCACACAAGTATCGAAAATTAAATCAATCAACACCTTATAAAATTTCTATTTCACATTTTAATCTCACAATTCTCATATTTCAAATTAATCAATTTATCTCTCAAAGGGCTACTGCCGTACGTAGCAAGCCTCGGATGAATCGTTGGGAAATACGGTTTTCCCGTTCATCTCACAATATATTATACTCATGAATTCAAACGCTCTCTCACCTCTTACCTTATTTTGACGCTTTCACACATGAATACGATTCCACGAGCAAACAACATTTGTTCATTGACTTTTTGTCCTTCAATCGATCTAACTCGACAATTTATGGGTAAACGTCAAAAATAAATTATGAGGAGATATTCTAAAAAACTAAATTCGAAAATCGGGCAAATAAAATTACCATAAATCAAAAAACCAATCAGTGGATAATATAGCCACTTTTCACACGGTCGTTTTGGCGTTGGTTTCACTCAAATCAGACTTACGATGAAGGAGAACGGTGCAAAATAACGAATTTTACAAACGAAGAAGTCGGGTATTTTAGAGAGAAATTGGAGTCGTTAAAAATCTGGAAAATTATGTTTAATTGACGAGTTAAATGAATGAAATAACATACTCAAATTTGGATGAAAAAGGAGAAGTTTTTACGAAACAGTTATCGATCACCGGTGTCAAAAATGATAGGTTGTTGTTGTGTTTACTCTTGAGTTCTACGGCTTCCCAATCAACTCCCTTCCATTTTCTTTGTTTTGTTTTATTTTATACAAATCAGAGTTCACAAGGTCTCTTTATTTATGTTTTTGTTTTGGAAAGCGACGGTTAGAAAACAAGCAGCAAAACCTAACAAACTCATATAAATATTAGCAAAACCTAATAAACTCATCTAAATATTAACAAAACCTAACAAACTCATCTAAATATTTATAAAATTAGTTAACAGCCGATGCCTACCTTACATATATCAATTTGATTCTACAATTTAGCTTGTCCTATATATTTTAATTTATCATTATTATTTATTTATCTATTTATTTTAAAGAAACAATTAAATGGATATTTATTTATTTTTTAATAATAAGTTTAATTAGGTTTTATTCTTCTTAATTGATCTAGCTAACCCATAAAACACATTTTTATAATAACTATAATTATTACTATAATATTTCTCAAAATCAACCCATAAAAACACTATCATCTTTTTAAAATAGTCAAAATGATAAAATAAATATATATAACATCAATAATTTATATTAATTACTAAATCACGAAATTTATCAACATATATTCTAAAATAATATTCATCATCAAATTAATTATTTAAAATTCTATTTAATTAATAAAATAGTTTATTATCAAATTTAGGGTGTTACAGTTATAATCACTAAAAAAAAATCGATATGTGATGATTTTTTCAGCCACTAATAACAAATGATTTGACTTTTAATATTTATAAGAATTTTTTCTATTAGTAATTTGTGATTTTTTTTTGCCACAAAATCTTTTTAAGTTGGTCATAAATTGAATGTTTTCTTTTAGTAATATGGTTATATCTTTAGCACTATTTAATGTCAAATCGGCTATATGTACGATTGAAGAGACTTTAAGAACACTTAATTGTCTAAAAAGGCAACATTAACAGATGCTAACTGGACTAAAGAGAAATATCTCTCTAAGGGGAGAACTACATGTTGCATGAGTTTATTGTGAATTAATATAAAATACTTAAATGTTCTTCTCTTCTCTTATCAATCTTTTTATTTTGTGTCACAATTCTTTATGTTTTATCTTCATGTAATTGTTGTACTTAGTTGTGTTAAAATGAAAGCAAACTTTTGATAAACAAACACTTCTTCCATCCTACGTTATTTGTTGTATTTGACCACTAATAAAAATTAAGAAAATATGATAAATGAAAGAAATGAAATGATGATTTTTCTAATTTATCTTTATCACTTATTGGTATATTCTTGTTATAATAAATTTAAAATGAAAATTAATAACTTGGAAGTGATGTAAATTATATTAGTTAGAATGTACAATTGAAGTAAGTTAATTAACATCCCATTGAAAATAAAAAGACAATTACTTTAAAACAAATAATATTTACAAATGTAACAATTATTTTAAGATGGATATTTTGAAAAAATTTAAAATTATTTCAAACCTCATTTTTTTGTGTTGTTGCTATTGATAGTCATACCATTGCAATCGTTTGGATTTGCCTCAACTTTCACCATTATTTTTAAATTTGCCATTAACAATACATAACTTATATATGGTTTTCATTTGTAATAGGGAATATAACAATTTGAATATTAAGTTTAATCTTGGAAGACTATAATTTATGAATTATCATAAGTTTGTGTCATTGTTATTTTTGGTTGTGTTGTGACTGCTTGCTGCCGATAAACAATATTCAAATTTAATATCCAATTTAATAACTAATGTAAAATCTTTACTTTAAATTTAAAGTATAATATACAATTTACTTTTATCCATTAAATTAATTTTTATTGAATTAATTCTTATTGTCTACCACTAGTTGTGGCCAACATAAATCAAAATTCTCGATTATTTTGGTTCTCCACCGAATCAAACACGATAAACAAATCAATCCACCGAATGCTCATTTATTCCCCCTTAACTATATTCGCAACAAAGTAGATAAAGACTTCTTTATCTCCTAATTAATGACTTTCAATTTAGATAAATGGTTAGGGAGGTTATCTAAATTCAAACTTTGATAAAAATAATAATTAATCAAATTTTATTTACTTTTCGTTGAATTTTGAATTAACGGTGTTTTCCCTTTAAAAGTAAGAGATTTAAAAAATATTAAAAATACTCTTTTGTACAGTTTCATGGAAAGAATTAAAAACTCACTTTTTTTTCTCTTTATAATTGAAAAATGAGTTGTAAAGAGAATGTGCTTTTTTTTTTTACTCAAAAGGAGAATTTATATTGTTAACATGTTTAATTAAAACTATTTGTTTAATTAAAACATATTATCCCTAATTATGTCCTTACCAATATTATGCATGTCCCGCAAATTTAAGGACAAACAAATATGAAAATTGTGTATCGATAATAAGATATATTTCCTTAATATAATAACTTCTTACAATGTAAAACAATAATTAATTTCATTTAATTATTTACATAATAAATAATAATTACTTTTTTAAAATTTATAAACTTATTTCATCGTAATAAAATAGGTTACTTAAGAAACTCGAGGAGACAATCTAAAAATAATGTTTTAATTGGAATGAATAATTTCTTTAAATATTTAAATCATACGAAATTTATTTATGAAATACTAATAATTATAAAAAGCTAGTATATATATAGTTCCCCATAATAAAGGAAGAAAGAAAATATCAAAATTGTCGTAAGAGTGAAGATACTAAGAGAAGCCAAGTGGTGGTACTCACTCATAGCATTTATTAGCCAAAGCGAGCAACACGTTTCCAACACTCACACCAAAAGAAAAGCATAGCGTCAAAAGTTCCTAAAGACAAGGCTAGACCCACCTTATCCACCTTCATTACTTCAACCACACATATCTTTGTAATGCTAACCCTTCCCTACAAATATCTATCATATATCCATCATCTTCATTACAACAACAACCCTTTTTAATTTTTTAATATCAATAACAACAATTTTAAATTATGGACAACGACTACAACAACAGTTCTTATGGTAGTCAAGGGAAAGAACACCGTCAACATGGGCAGAACCAAGGTCATTCAAACAGCGAGCTTTTCTCCTCGGCTAAGGTGTTGTCGGAAGCGGCGCAATCGATTTTCAACCATGAACCTGGCAAGGTGGATAGGGCAAAGGTGGCTTCTGCCACCTCTAATCTTCTAGGTGCACTTGGTGTTGATGAGAGTAAGGGCTTTGGCAAATACGTTGACAAAGCCGCTGATTATCTTAACCACCATCACTCTTCCTCTGGTGCTGGGACCGGAGGAAGAACTGGTCATTCTGGTGGAAGTGGTGGTTATGGTCATAAGGATAATAACCATTCTGAGAGTGGTTATGGGAATCATAATGAGAGTGGGTATGGAGGTGGACACTCTAGTGGTGGTTATGGTGCTGATGATCGTCCTCAGAGTGGGTATGGACACTCTGGTGGTGGATATGGTGATGGAGGACGTTCTGGTGGTGGTTATGGTGCTGATGATCGTTCTGAGAGTGGGTATGGGCGTTCTGGTGGTGGATACGGTGATGGAGGACGTTCTGGTGGTGGCTACGGAGAAGAAAACCGTTCGGGTGGTTATGGGGACGGAGGGCGTTCAGATGGTGGGTATGGTGATGAACATTCTAGAAGTGGTTATGGGAATGAACGCGAAGAACGTTCGGGTGGAGGGTATGGTAGAGATAGTCGTGATAATCGATCCAGTGGTGGATATGGCTATGGAGATAACTAGATGAAGAACATGGCTCAAGGGTTTTGATGAAACCCACTTATTTCAATTCTCACTAAATTAGACATAGTTAATTATAAATTAATTAAGAGGCATAGTCCATAAATACAAGTATGTCGTTTGTTTTAGTATGTTGTGTGAAGTGTGGGGAATATAGCTCTTTATATGTTGTTGCTTCTTAGTTTTAATTTAGATTTTGTATTTTGTGTAGTTACTTTTTATGTAGTTATGTATTCTACCATGACAATGTATCTCGTATTATAAAATAAACTATTTACAAGATTATTTTGTCTTGGTAAGTAAATTGATAGTTTTATTTCTTATCAGAATATAATACGTACTAACACATATTAGCAAAATGATGTATTAAGAAAAAAGTGAATCTTAAATTCATTATAAAAGGATGAAAATGAAGAGGAAGAGTATACAACCTCCAACAAACACCGACCAATCACATGAACAAAACAAAGAATCCCTTTTCCCCTAAATAATAAATTAAGTCAACAAATAGGGTTTGGTGTTTAAATGAGGGTCCATGACTTAAAATTATGTTTCTATCACACGCATATTTAATTTAATTCATTATCCCCTTTTATCTAATCAATTAACATAAGGAAAAAAATAAACACGAACAGTATTTCTTCGATTGAAATTATTACGTGATCTATTACCGTAATTCCTAATCAACGAGTTTTTCCAAAACAATAGCAAGAGACTTCTACATTATTTCTATATTAATATTGAAGCATCAAAATATATTGCACATAAAACATAAACCTCAAGATAAAAAAATCAGAGAAACCTCAAGATTAAAAAATCAGGATTAAAAAATCAGAGTGTTACTTTGTGTCTCTCATATTTCTTTTTTTACATGGAGTTGAGTTTCTATCTTTTTAGTTTTTTATTATTATTCATTTTACTTTAATACTGTTAAAATAATATTGAGATATGTAATAAAGATTAACCAACAAAACAGAAGAAAAAAAAAATAATTACAGAGTAAAAACAAAAATAGAGAACATTTTAGATTGAACTGAAAAACCAGAAAACTAGAACGTTATTGGTTCTCTTTTCTGTAGTTTTTCTGAATTAGTTTTCTCAATCAATTGTAAACGAAAATAAAGAAGGATAAGAGAAGAATAACACCAAGAATTTACGTGTTCAGTCTCAATTGATGAAACCTACATCACAAACAAGCAAACAAGATTAAAGCCTTCTCAAGATTGATCGTCTAATATCTATCATTGTTTATGAACTATCAATACTAGCCTTTCTCTCAATCTTTCTTTTCTCCCTTTAATCATTCTTCTCTGATTTCCTATGAATCACGAATTGCTTATGCCTCTCTAACTAACTCTCAGTTTTCCAGCTATGACATACATCAACACACTTCAACATATTACACAATGCATTTTGAGCTATATAGTATTTAAAGGCACATTGCTTAACTAACTATCACAACCTTTGTCATAACTAATTTAGTTATAATAATAACCAACTCAAAGTTTGTTACTAATTTGAGACACACTTCCACAATTCTCCACCTTAACTCAATATCAGAATAATTTAATCATTGTCCTTGCTGCCATTGCTTCATCTTTACTCTTTGTCGAAGCCAATTTTGTCCAAGCAATGCTTGAACTTAACTTGTGAAAGTGATTTGGTGAATGCATCAGCTGGGTTGTCCTCAGTTGCTATCTTCTGAACTGAAACCTGCTTTGAATCGATCACATCTCTTATGAAGTGATACTTAATATCAATATGTTTAGACTTATTATGATACACTTGATGCTTGGATAAGTTTATAGCACTTTGACTATCACAATAAATTGAAACACAATTCTGATTTATTCCTAGTTCACCAATAAGTCTTTTCATCCATAAAGCTTCTTTAACACCTTCAGTAAGCACAATAAATTTATCTTGAGTTGTAGAAAGTGCTACCACCGACTGCATAATTGCTCTCTAACTTACATCAGTCCTATATAGAGTGAAAACGTAACCAGAAATTGATTTTCTAGTGTCCATGTTTCCTGCATAATTCGAGTCCACATATCCTTGGATTGGTTCCTTGTCATGATGAGTCTTTTTGAATTTTAAACATATTGTTAGTGAGTCATTTAAGTACCTCATAATCCACTTAAGTGTTGACCAATGTAGTGCTCCTGGATTTATCATAGATCTGCTGACAACATTCATAACATTTAGTAACAACTTGTAATTATGTCCTAGAGGAGTAGTAACTTGTCTTGCTTCGTGTATTTTATATTTAGTGATAACTTTGTTCAAGTAGGCAGCTTGAGAAAGAAATAGTTCCCCCTTCATTGTGTTTCTTTTTATATCCATTCCTAAGATCCTATTGACCTCTCCAAGTTCTTTCATCTCAAAACTTTGGGCTTTTTGATCTTATCTTTACTTAAGCTTGCAAGAAGAATATCATCCACATAGAGTAATAATTAAGTTGGAGAATATGCTTGACTTTTCTTAAAAATGGGAGAATGTTCTTGAGTTGGAGAACATTCTTGAATTTCCTTTTTGCTTTAGGCCATACAATGATTTTTTAAGAAGACAAACCTTGTTTCTGCCTTTAGCAAATCCTTTAGGTTGTTGCATATAAATGGTTTCTTCTAGATCACCATGTAGAAATGTTGTTTTGACATCCAACTGCTATAATTCCAAGTCCTGTTGAGTTACAATTGAAAGCAGAATTTGGATTGGAGAATCTTTTACAACAGGTGCAAATACTTCATTGAAATCAATTCCTTCAAGCTGAGAAAATCCATTTGCAACTAATCTTGCTTTGAACCTTATCTTCTCTTTACCTTGAATGCCTTCCTTTCTCTTGAACACCCATTTTGATCCAATTACCCTTTGACACTTAGGAATGTCTACCAAAATCCAGGTTTGATTCTTTTCTAATGATTGCATTTCTTCATTCATAGTTGTTATCCAAACTTCTTTGTCTTCACTATTAATGGCTTCCTTGTAGTTGTTTGGTTAATCTCTTTGAAGATCTTCAGCAACACTTAAAGCATAACAAATTAAATATGCTTTATCATATCTGATTTGAGGCTTGATAACCCTTCTTTCTCTATCACTTACCAAGTTGTAATTGGCCAAATCAGTTTCTTTTGCAGCATTATCATCAAGTGATGTATCAATTATGTCTTCATGATTAATCTCTTGATCTTCAGGTGGCTCCACCTCAATCTGAACACTCTCATTATTGTTGTTTGAAACATTGTTAAATGGAGAACATTCAACATTTTTGCAGTTTTGAAACGAAGAATCTTCTGCGTTTCTGCAGAACTAAAACGAAGAACGTTCTTTATCAATCATGAGCATTCTTGTTTCATCAAACACTACATCTCTTGATATGATGCACTTGGGGCACACCTTGGTTAATTCTCCACAACTTGTAACCTTTTACTCCTTTAGGATATCCAATGAAAACACATTTGATTGCTCTAGGATCCAAGTTATCTTGCCTTGTGTGAGCAAATGCTAAAGAATCAAATACCTTCATATTTGAGTAGTCAGTTAGTTTGCCATTCCACATCTCAATTGGTTTCTTAAATCCAATAGCTAATTAATGACATCTATTTATCAAATACACTGTTGTAACTGCAGCTTCTCCTCATAATATTTTAGGCAACCATGCACTCAAGATCATACATATGACCATTTCCAAGATTGTTGTGTTCATCCTTTCAGCAATGCCATTTTGTTGAGGGGTGCCTACAACTGTTCTATGTCTTTGAATACCTAAGTCCCTGCAATACTTATTAAGCTGCTCTGAAAGATACTCGAGGCCATTTTCAGCTCTTAAACATTTCAACTTAGTTTCCTTTTGAGTTCCAATTTGTATATGCCATTCTTTAAATTTCATAAAAGTGTCACTTTTATTTTTAATGACATAGATCCATACTTTTCTAGACTAATCATTAATTATGGTTAAAAAGTAAGAACAACCAACATGAGTTTTTGTCCTTGAAGGACTCCACAAATCAGAATGAGCATATTCAAAAGGCTTAGAGGTGTTGTGTTGGCCAGCACCAAAATTGTCCCTCTTAGACTTTCCTAGAATACAATGATCACAAAATTCCAATTTTTCAATTTTGTCACCATTCAACAAATTCTGTTTTGATAACTCAATTAAGCCTTTTTCACTTACATGTCATAACCTCATATGCCATATTCTAGAAGATGAATGCAAATTAGAGCTAGCAACTGAAGCTTGTGCAATTATAGTAGAACCTTCTAAAATATACAAGCCATTTATTTTAATGCCTTTAACAATGATATCACCTTTATTAATAATAGTCATGATACTATTCTTTATGTTTGTGGAATATCCTAAAATGTCAAACATACCAAAAGAAATTAAATTTTTTTTTAATTCAGGTATGTACCTTACATCATTGAGCAGTAACTCCTTGCCATTGAACATTTTGTATCTGATTGTTTCTTTGTCTTGGACTTTACATGTTTTGTTGTTGCCAAGTAGAACAATTCCACCATCACGAAGATCTATTGACTCAAAATAATCCTTTCTTAGACACATATGGAAAGTACAACATGAGTCTAATACCCAGTTCTTTTCACCTTCAAAATTTGAAATCATCAACGCCTCTGTAGATTCATAACCAGCATCAACAAGTGCAGCATTTTCTGAATCTTGAGAGTTTCTTGATTCATTTCTTTCAGGGCAATTTTTCCTGAAATGTCCCTTCTTGTGACAATGAAAACATCTATATTTCCCTTCAGATTTCGACTTTGAATTGGACCTTTGTTTATTTCCATTTGATCCTTTCTTGTATGTTCTTCCTCTGGTTACATTCAGGCTTTCAACATGATTATCGTTCTTGAACTCAATTCTTTTATAGCTTCCTTTGTCCAGATGGAGGCATGCACTTCGTTAAGAGTAATTGTTTGTTCTCTTCCAAATATTATAGCATCCTTGAAATGTTCATATGAACTTGGTAGGGCTTTCAGCAAGATCAGAGTTTTTTCTTCATCATCTAGCTTGACTTCTAAATTCTCCAAATCATCAAGGATCTTGTTAAAATCAACAAGTTGAATCGTGACAGGTTTCTTTTCATTCATTTTAAAAGAGAACAATTGTTGTTTCAAGAAGAGCCTATTTGAAACTGATTTAGTCATATAGAGAGACTCAAGTTTAAGCTATAAGGTTGCTGATGTTGGTTCCTTTGCAACCTCCCTCAAAGCTTTGTCTCAAAGACATATGATGATTGTGCTCTTTGCTTTTTCAATCAATTCTTCCTTTTCTCGTGTAGTCATTGTTGCAGGAAGACCCAATTCACTCTTCAACGCATTCACCAAGCCTTTTTGTATCAGAACAACATGCGTTTTTTTGTTGAAAACAGAGAACATTATGCATTTTCTGCTGACAACGAAGAACGTTATGCATTTTCTGCTGAAAACGGAGAACGTTATGGATTGAATTGAAAAAATAGAAAAAATAGAAAACTAGAACGTTCTTGGTTCTCCTTCTGCAGTTTTTCTGAAACAGTTTTCTCAATCAATTGTAAACGAAAATAAATAAGGATAAGGGAAGAGTAACACCAAGAATTTACGTGTTTCGTCTCAATTGATGAGACCTACGTCACGGGCAAGCAAACAATATTAGTCCACTATTAATGATTGAACTTTACAAGATTAAAATCTTCTCAAGATTGATCTCCTAGTATCTATCACTATTTATGAACCAGCAATACTAGCTTTTCTCTCAATCTTTCGTTTCTTCCTTTAATCTTTCTTCTCTGATTTCTTATGAATCACAAATTGTTTATGCCTCTCTAACTAACACTCAGTTTTCCAACTATGACATACATCAACACACTTCAACATATTACAAGATATTACACAATGCATTTTCAGCTATAGTATTTAAAGACACATTGCTTAACTAACTATCACAACCTTTGTCATAACTTATTCAGTTATAATAATAACTAACTCAAAGTTTGTTACTGATTTGAGACTCACTTCCACAAATACTTTTATGTGGTTTTAGGACAATGTGTTAGTTGGATATTTTTTAAACATAAATGTATTTTTGATCACCTATTTAAACTAAATCTTGATTTTAGATCCATCATTTTCAAATCCAGAAAATCAGTCCATCAATTTCACATGATTCAAGATTTTTTTCCATCACTCAATTTTAGGCATAATTTTGATGTGTGTCATTTTGATATGTCATGTTGATTAATGACACGACAGTGCAATTGATGATGTGGTAATGCTGATTTAAATAAGTGAATCAAAACTTATCCATGTCATTATTTAAGTTGTCCGTCTCAAATTTAATGTTTTTGTAGTGTCAAAACTTATCCCTCAATTGATGATGTCGAAATGCTGATTTTGTTGTTGTGTTTGAGTTCTTGATCCAAAATAGTGAATATTAGTGTAAGATTTATTCCTAATTATTAATGTTATATCATTAATTACATTATCATGTCATTAATGACTATAATACACCTGTAAAATTATGTCTAAAATAAGATGGTGTTGAAATATACATAATTATGTGAAAAAATGACTATTTTTCAAATTGTAAAATAAGAGAAATAAAATTGATATTTAGTTCAAAACAAATGAGAAAAAATATATATATTTGTCTATTTTTTTGTATATTTTTAAACATGCGTGCAACACAATTTTTTATAAATAAAATATACAATTATGTGTCTCGTACTTCTATTTTAAATAATGATGACTTCGTTCTTAACTCATAGTTCAATCAACAAATGTCGATATTATTAAATGAGACATCATATTTTGGGTTAGAATCTGAGACCTCACAGTTGTGGCAGGATTTATCATCTCTTCTAAAATTTAAAAAAAAAAAAAAAACAAAAGCAATTAAGACTCCAAGACTACAAAATAGAAGGTTGAATAGAGTAATTAAGAGTTGATAGAAACACAATGTGATTTATATAGAATCCACTATTTTATCTTTGCTTGTGATTTATATAGAATCCACTACTCCGTCTTTGCTTGTTAAAATGAACTGATTGATATATAAATGAATTTACTCATGTGCTTTGAACTTCAAAAAACATGTTTAAGGAAAAGGATATTCGATTCATGAACGTAAAATAACTTAATAATGGTCTCTGTTAAAACAATATTGGGTTCTGCAACTTAGATTAAACAACAAAACAGGAAAAAAAAAACAAACAATTGCAGAGAAAAACGAAAACGAAGAACGTTCTTCGTTTTCTGCTTAAAACGAAGATCGATCTTGACAGAACAGAAAAACTGAAATGAAGACTATTATCAATCTTGGTTTTCTGCAGTTTTGATTAAACTATTTTCAAAATCAAATACAATCGAAATTAGAGAAGGATAAGGGAAGAATAACACCAAGATTTTACATTTTCGGTCTCAATTGTTGAGACCTACGTCACAGACAAACAAGCAAGATTAATTCACTATTAATGATTGAACATTACAAGATTAAAGCATTCTCAAGATTGATCTCCTAACATCTATCACTGTTTATGAACCATCAATACTGGCCTTTCTCTCAATCTTTCTTTTTTTCCTTTAATCTCCTCTCTCTGATTTTCTATGAATTGCATATGTCTCTCTTAGTTTTCCAACTCTTACTATTACAACAACATTACTTTTTTCTCACAGCTGCAACTATACTACAACTTTATTTATATATACAAAATCAAACTAACTAACCACCTATCATAACTAACTTGGCCAAAGGTAGTTATAACAATCACTAAAGTTTAATCAACTTTAGTTATATGATTTGAGGCACACATTCACAATTCTCCACCTTGACTCAATATCAAAATAACTCCATCACTGTCCTTGTTGCCATTGTACCAGCTTTATGCTTTATATGAAATAATCTATTTGCGGACATATCTCTACAATTCTCCACCTTGACTCAATATCAGAATAATTCATTCATAGCCTATGCTCTTCAAGAACATCACAAGACATATTTTGATCTTGAATTGGACTTATGCTTATTTCTTTTTGATCATTTCTTGTTTGTTCTTCCTCTGACTACATTCAAATTTTCAGCATGATTATCATTCTTTGTGGTTCGAACCATTGTTGCTCCCATTCCCATAGATGGCACCAATTGTTAAAACAATATTGGGATCTACAACTAAGATTAGCCAATAAAATAGGAAGAAAAAAAACAAACAAACAAACAATTGCAGAGAAAAACGAAAATGAAGATCGATCTTGACATAACAGAAAAATAGAAACGAAGACTGATTATCAATCTTGGGTTTCTACAGTTTTGATTGAACTATTTTTAGAATCAAATGCAAACGAAATTAGAGAAGGATAAGGGAAGAATAACAACAAGATTTTACGTGTTCGGTCTCAATTGTTGAGACCTATGTCATGGGCAAGCAAGCAAAATTAATCCAATATTAATGATTAAACATTACAAGATTAAAACCTTCTCAAGATTGATCTCCTAGTATCTATCACTGTTTATGAACCAACAATACTAGTCTTTCTTTCAATCTTTCTTTTTTCCCTTTAATATTCTTTCTCTGATTTTCTATGAATCATGAATTGCATATGTCTCTCTTAGTTTTCCAGCTCTTACTATTACAACAACATTACTTTTTTCTCACAGCTGCAATTATATTACAACTTTATTTATATTATACAAAATCAAACTAACTAACAACCTATCATAACTAACTTGGTCAAAGATAGTTATAACAATCACTAAAGTTTAACCAACTTTAGTTAGATGATTTGAGACACACATTCACAATCTCAAAGCCTTTCTATGAATTCTAAATGCAATATTAATAAGCATATATTATTATGCATAGTTAAAAAAGGTTTTCTCAAGCAAATTTTCCCATTCACAAGTTTATCCTCAAACAGTTTTTAGATTCACAAGTTTAAAGGATATTGAGAACAACAATGCCACTTATATATAGAAAATTTGTTGAGTCTGTGTTGATTAGTCATGTAAAATTTTCTTTTAGATTTATATTACTCATTGAATCAAATATATAAAATTAGCACATCATAATAAATACACATAAAAACAAAATTAATCACAAAAATTATAATTTATATTACTTATTGAATTAAACATATATAAAAAGTTATCACATTAGATCATATCAAATCATAAAACAATTTAAGGACTGATATTGATTAACATAATTAATGAGATTATGTTATTGTCACGTGCCATATACTTAAAGCATTCACTATCAAAATATAATTTTCTATTTGATGCTCTTAAGCTTACTTACAAAGAAATAAAACAAGATTTATCGGTATTCAATTTTTGTTGGGTGTTTTGGAAATCAACATCATCCTCCCCCTGCTGGAAAAACATGTTTTCTTAAAATAACATTTTTTAAAAGTGAGGCTCTTTCTAGAACAATCAAAACAAGTAATAAATGATGCATTGCTCGTTCGCATGTTACTATAATTATTGTCCCTTAGATTTATAAGTAATTAAAATATGATAGTCACGTGCACGTGAGAATATTACACAACTACTAACAAAAATATATATAATCAAAAATCTTATTCTTCAAAATAATTACACTAAATTACTATTCTTTTAAAACAATAATTAAATTAAATATTCAAAAAAATTATTATTCAATGAATTATATATATATATATATATATATATATATATATATATATGTCACTATAGCAAATATACATGAAAATAAAATCAATCAATATATGTCACTATAGCAAATACACATGAAAATAAAATCAATCACAATTTATATTTGAAAATACTTTTAATATCAAATTAATTCCTTAAAAATCATATTTAAATTTTACAACTTAGATTGGTACAAAATTATCAACTTCTCAAATAGTGATTGATTGAAGAACACAAATCAATTGACCAATTGTGAAACCCTTCTTCCATGGTGTCCAACATCTTCATATTATATACAAACTTTGAGACAAACAGCCCATATGTCAATTTCCTTGCTTGGGGGGTTCTCCATTTGCTTGCAACCATGAAGTGCAATATTTAAGCCTCTTGTTTTCTACTCTTAAATAGATAAACTTATTGATATAAACTTCATTTTATATTCTATTTGCTAGATTTCCTTCAGTCAAGGTAACTGAATTTACACATCATCAATGTTATTATGCTATATAAAATAACCCTATTTGACATTACTTAGATATGTGTAGTAATAGGGTCTTAGGTGTGACTACTTCAATTAATTCTAATTATCAACAACTACTTCAATTACTTTAACATTACTTTTAATTCTTAATTAATGACTACCCTCATTAATTAATAAGGTTAAATGTGTGCATTGTATATGGGACCTAGTTGAAACCAATCAAGATATTATGTTAATACTTAATACATGTTACTAAGAATTAAAATATAAATTGGTAACATACATAAGTGATGTAAAAAGTCTGTCAAATTTTGAATCATTCATACCATAGAAAAACTAATACGTGAGATTAATACATAAAATTAATGAGATAAAAGTGATAAAACTGAGATGAAAGTCTTGAATACATGCACATGTTAGTTGAAAATATGAATTGATAATTTTTATTTCCAAACTCTTGTGATAGTGTTGAAACTTCTTTTCGTGTTAAGCATTAATTGTTGTTAAGATTCTCACTACGCCAAAAATAGCCTTTTACAGCGCTTTTTTTAAGCCTTTTACGGCGCTTTTTCAAAAAATAAGCGCTGTGGAAACGAGCGCTGTAAAAGATACAACAGCCCTTTTAAAAAAGCGCTATAAATCATGTAAATATAACGTGCGCTTGTTATGCACCTTTTAGAGCGCTTTTCGTAAGAAGCGTTGTAATAGACATACCCATAATTCATATTTTTGGTGTACCTTTTTACAACGCTTTTTCTAAAAAGTGTTGTAATAGGCATACCCATAATTCATTTTTGGTGTACCTTTTTACAATGCTTTTTCTAAAAAGTGCTGTAATAGGCATACCCGTAATTCATATTTTTGGTGTACCTTTTTACAGCGCTTTTTTGTAAAAAACGTTGTAATAGGCATATCCATAATTCATATTTTGGTGTACCTTTTAGAGCGCTTTTTGTAAAAAGCGCTGTAAAAAGGTACACCCAATGCACATTTTACAGCGCTTTTTCAAAAAAGCGTTGTAAAACGTTTTTTTTTTTTAATGCCCTATATATATTTGAAAAGCGTTTTTTAGCTTTTTATGGCATTTTTTTTATAAAGCGCTGTCCTTTATCCTTTTATCCAAAATAATTTTGAATCAGACAACAGAACACAACCTAATTTACAACATATATTACCCTGTAACCAGAATCAGTAATTTTGCTATAAGCAATTCACAAGCAGTTCACACAATATGTAACACAGTATTTTACAACATAAGTAACTACATATACATTGAACCTAATTTACAACATATTCATATGCATGTTTATATATTGTCATATGATCATATACATATAATAACTAAAAAAATATACATAATATGCACTAGCTACCATATAATATTCAGATCTCTTGCCCAGCAGCATGCTATTTCCCAGAAAATCAAATAATTTTCATTTCAAGCACATACTGACACCATTCTTCCTTTAATTCCATCAGATCTTGCTCAGAATATGATGGACTGGAATTGTCAAACCACTACAATATAAAAATTGAACATATTATATTAAGTTAGTATCAAATATATAGATAATTTATATATGGAAATCATTTAATGAAAATACCGTACCGTTTCTGAGATAATAGTTTTATTCTTGACAACAATCTCCTTCATGAATCTCAATACGTAGTACCCACAGTCGATGTTGTTTATTTGACGAGGGCACTTTATTGGGATCCATGTAATGTTATTAGACTTTTGCTTCGACACTATAGCACCTCTTTGAGCTCGATAAACTTTTAAGGCACTGTCGAATGAATAAATGTGATTATTATAGCATGAACAAACACATTATTTATATATATATATATATGTGTGTGTGTGTGTGTGTGTGTAAGAAATAAATGAATATTACTTACGTGTCGAGCATAGTCTTTACTTCGGAGTGATTGTTGTAATCGCCATGCACGGGATCCAAATAGTATATAACTTCAGAGACCCCATTGATTGCAAATAGCACCCAATGTGCCGTACAACAACAAAAAATTGGTTAAGCAATTTTATTTTTACACAACTAATAAATTAAATTGTCATCAATTAAGAAAGATAAAATTTCGTACCCTGAATTATATGGTGCAAAGAACAATTTATCCTTTTCTTTATTTGCTAATAACATATCTACAATATATTTCTTTACATTGTCTAGATCGAGTTTCCACATCGATATCTTGTGCGGAGACACGAATGAGTATTTATTTGACAATTTCATAGTGCACACGACCTTCTCGTACAAAAATCTTCAATGAAAATTTTAAACTAGATTAATTACCAATACATTTAATTAATTACCATAAAATGCAATTAAATTAAAAGTATTTTTTACCTTATGTACAAGCTCATTACAGTAGCACTGAGCTCCTTATGTTCGAGAAGTTCGTATATGTGCTCCTTTTCGATAAATTCATCATACTCATCTCCGACTATATCTTTAATCATGGATACGATGTGCGGATCGTCGTTGCTGCCCATGTTCTTTTTTACTTGGATGTCAAGATACGCCCCGTATTTACCAAGGCATGGCTGACTCAATTTAGGAGCAGCAGCGGCGACCGATTTTCCCCGATCCAGTTTTTTTCTTTCTGCAAGTTTGGTTGCAGCTACTTTATTACCCGGCAGTCTTTGTGGTTTGGCAGCTTTATTAACCTCCAATTTTTGAGGTTTGCTGCCTTTTTTTGGATGTGTGGGTGGTTTATTTGTTTGGATCTACAAAAATGAGGTTAAATGTTAGTTTATTGAATCTGAAAAAATTGACAAAACCTTATGCAATAAATGTGACAAACCATTTCAGGAGATGTGACTTCCTCGTTTCTGGGAGGCATTGTATCGAGGGCAACAAGGTTTGTGGGCCATGCCACGTAACTACCAATAGCGTCGCCCAATGTCTGCATATCTTCGTCGTTGTCCGGTATCGGCAACGGTGCAGTTGGTTCGAAGGCAACAGTAGGCGATACTTTGACATGGCCCGCAGGGATCGGAGTATTGTGCAATACTTCTCCCAAAGTATTGTACAATTTTCCTTTTCCCACCTTCCGATGAGTAGGCGAGGACAAGTATAGGAAGCATGAATTGACACCCTAAATCAATAGTTAAAACATAAGTACAGTTAATATATAATATTGTTTAATGCATAAGTAATTAATGTAAGTAATTAATTACCTCGGGAATACTCTTCAAACCGACATTGCAACTCGCAGTTTCACTCTCCATTTGTATTTCACGTTGGAGCTATTCCGGAAGTTGCTTGTCTTTATTCGTATTCACCAAGAGTGCCACTTGCTCTGATAGGATTCTGAGCTTCTCTAATACTTCCTCGTTGGAAGGTTTTTGGCGCTTCTCTTTAGGAAAAAAGCCTTTGGGAGTTACGCCAAATCCTTTCCCCCTAACTCGACCAGAATACTCAGGGACATTAAAAACTTTGCCCAGAATGTCCCTGCAACTAGCCTTGCTACCCTCTTCATTTTCATAACTTTGTTCGATAGTCTCCTAAAATACATGTAACATTAAAAAGATAAGTTCAATAGCATTTTTAAAATACATATTAAAAAGTATTCAAGTAATTATGTACTTACACAAAGTTCTACTATTTTTTTGACATTTTCATTATCAACCACCTTGTCTTTATTTACACGAGCTTCCTTCCACAATATATGACGACCCAATGGTTGATCGGATTGGGTGTCTTGTCGCTATTCGTTAATATCATAAACAAAATAATACAAATTAGTTACACAATATAGTTTATAATACAAATTCCCTCATTATATAAAAGTGATGTTTAATTACTTACAAGTCTTTGCTCGAGACGTGCATATCCCATACGTGATTTTTTGTATGGGTGGGTTGGATTTCTTGCCCTTTCGCGATTTTCCTTACTAATATTCTATATAAAAACAATAGCAATTGTGTAAAAATTTAAAATACGCTACGAATATGAATAATAAAACACAAATGCTAATAAATTAAATACTTACGACAAATGCGGGGTCCGAACGTTTGGATACAAATGCACTCCATTCATCATTTGATATATAATGTTTATATATTTTTGGAGCTTCAACATTTGTATTTCCTTCTCTATCTTTTAGATAGAAATTAGAGAGGTGAGATCTAAATCCATGGTGGATTTTCCCAGAAACTCTCAATACATAACTCTTTCTCACCTCATCAAGAACAAAAGTAGCCTGCAATCGAAATAAAGATATAGTTTAACTAAGTAAAGTATTTCAATGAAAAAAGTTTTATAAATAACAAAAGAGTGAATCAAAAAACTTACTTGAATGTCATTCCATAGTATATCTTTGACATCCTTCAACGCCTTATCTCTCCAATCATCAATCGTAATTGGGATATTTTGTCGAACAACAGCCCCAATGTAACTTACAAACATTGAGCTGTTGGGGTCAATTGGTTGACCACTCTCATTCCAGCCAACCTAATAAACTCATATATTAAGTACATGCTATTAAAAAAAGCTAAAAAAAATACACAGCAAACAGAGTATAGTATAGTATAACCTCAAACTTGGTGCCATTGCTCCTTGCTTTAATCACGTTTTGCATTATAGTTGCACCACGTTTGACTTCATTTTCATAAGTCTTAGTGGTGCCAACTTCTTCATTTTGACATTCTAAATCTTTGTCTGTATCCATTTAACTACAACAAGTTCAACATGCAGTTTAGTGTAACATCAACAAGCTCAACATGCATCATGCATTATTCTAAACAAGCTCAACACGTATCAGTATATATATTTTAAACAAGCTCAACATGCATTTTAATGATTACAAAAACCTAATAACATCAATACCTGAATAATGGTTCGATGAAAGATGAAATGGGAAGAAAAGAGCGAACGCAGAAAGATCACAGAACTAAGGTTCACAGAAAAACGGTTTGAAGAAATACGTAATGAGGGTTACGTATTTCAATGAAAATATATTGGTAGCAATGGGAGAGATGATCTTTGATGGAAATAAGGTTTGAAATGAACGAGATGATCGTGGAAATACAGTTCGTAATGGACGGGATTATAGGGTTTGCAAAAGAAGAGAAGAACGATGAAGGTTGCTCTGATAGTGTAGTTTACGTAATGAAGAGGAAACTAAAGCGGTTACTGTTATACATATAACCCATTTACAGCGCTTTTTTATAACCCTTTTACAGCGCTTTTTCATAGAGCGCTCTAAAAGGCTTAGGCCTTTTATAGCGCTTGTTAAAAAAGCGCTCTAAAAGGCGTCCTTATTTAAGTTTTTAAAAGGCTCTTTTACAGCGCTTTTCCAAAATAAGCGCTGTAAAAACCTCATTGATTGAGAATGTTACATAATGTTTTTTTAAAGTCTTTTACAGCGCTTCTTTCAAATAAGCGCTGTAAAAGGACTATTTGTTTTATTTTTAAAAGAGTCTTTTACAACGCTTATTTAAACAAGCGCTGTAATAGACCTCCTTGTTTAATTATATGTTATATGAATTTTTTTTTACAGTCTTTTATAGCGCTTGTTTAGATGAGCGCTGCAAAAGACTGTATTGTTATTTTTGTGTTTTTTTAAGTTATTTTTTAAACTCTTCCTATTCACCAACATCAAAGATTACATGCATGGCTTGTTTAGATGAATGTTTTTATGCATCGTCTTCACAAACATCAAAGCCATGTTGAACCTCCAAGCAAAATAATCTCCAGGTCTTCAGGTTCCTTCTTAAATCGAAACAACACCCTTTTTATCTCTCTACATTCCTTCTTAAATTGAAACTTGGTCTTCAGATTCATTTGCCATGTTGCGAAAAATTGATTTGAGTCTGATTTTTTTGCTAACAATGTGTTTTTGTTAAAGAGCCTGTTAACATTGTGTTTTTGCGAAAAATGTGTACAAGGTGTTTGAAGAAAATCCTGTTAGATAAGGTCCAGTTAGGTGTCTGATGAATGTTATTTTTAAAACATTTTACAGCGCTTTTCCCAATAAGAGCTGTAAAAGGTCTCCATCAGAATACATTAAAGTTATATTATAAATATTAACACATTTTTTAATTCCATAAATTATATAGTCATATATTTAATTATTGAGCGTTAATTATTGAGCGTTAATTTTTCCTTTAATATTAGTTACTCTTGAGCGTTAACCCTTAGAATTCACACTTGGAAGGCCTCGGTTCGAATCTGAATTAAGTGAACTTCGTAACTGTAAGCGCTGTAAATTGTATCTTTATTTAATTTTTAAAAGGGCCTTTTACAGCGCTTGTTAGAAAGAGCGTTGTAAACATCTTTATTTTTTTTTAAAAGGGCCTTTTACAGCGCTTGTGTTTAAAAAAGCGCTGTAAAAGGCCTCAATATGTTATTTTTGTGTTTGTTTTATTTGGGTTCAATATTGGATGACTGTAACTCAGACATTTATTACATGCATAGTTCTTAAGAATTGAAATTGTCCAAATTTACATAAACATGCATGCACTTCACCAAAGACCCTTATCCCCAACCCCTCATCAAAATAAAGACTCGTCAACCAAACTACCCCTAATTGTATTTATAATATTCCCTAAAATAATGCTCCTGCACTTATAATATTCCCTAAAATAATATCCCCTAAAGAAACAATTGAAACACACGTATAACATTTACAATTGTTATTTAGTTGTAAAGGCAATAAACTCAACTTCCACAAAGGCATATGCTTCCAAAAGCTTCTGATATGAAATCTGTCATATTAGTGTAAAACACTCAATTCAAATTACATGCATATTTATCACAATAATTCAGATTACATGCATGGCTTATATAAAACGATTAAACATGTACATTAAGATGCCCTTCTTCTTTTCCTGGTAGGATTCACATTTGTTTGTCCATTTACAATACGAAACGATGGATTAATCCAAATTCCCTCGTCATGATCATCTCTAAGATATAAACCATCATCAGTTGAATCAATTTCATGTGGTTGTTGTGATGTTGCAAATAAAAGATCATTACCAACATCTTGATCATTATTGTTATCATCACTTATTTTATTGGTTAATAGGACAACAGACCATTCATCATCAGAAGGATTAGTGACATAAAACACTTGTTGAGCTTGCGACGCTAAAATAAAAGGCTCATCTTTGTATCCCACCCTATTAAAATCAACAAGCAAGAATCCTGACTCATCAATCCGAACGCCATTATTATTATCAACCCACTTGCAACCAAATATGGGAACACGAAACATTGTGTAGTCTAACTCCCACATGCGCTCGATAACCCCAAAATATGATAGATTTGCATATATTGGGTTTTTGTCTTTTGCACTGGAGACATGCATCGCTTCAGCTACGAGAGTGACTCCACTATTTTGCATAGTGGTCTGATTATCTTGTTCTTTGGTATAAAATGTGTAGCCGTTAATAACATAACCAGTGTAAGAAAAGACATGTAAGCTCGGACCATTTGCTAGCCACCTCAATCTCTGTGAAATTGATCCGGGGTCTATATCAAATTTTGACTTTATGTGATTTTTTAACCATGTTATAAAACTTCGATTGTGCTCTCAAGTTATCCAATTTTGATTCCTATTCATGTTCAAACGAGATAATTGATCCATGTGTATTGTAACAGACGGTTGAACCTCATCATCATTGTGCAGAACATACAATTGTGCCTGCTCCCATTATGTCCTTGATATAGTCAGCAGTCTCCTTCTACTTTTTACGTACCCTTTTAATATTTTCATATATCGTTCTATCGGATACATCCATCTCATATAAGCTGGCCCACAAAGTTGTGTCTCCTTAACCAGATGAACAGTAAGGTGAACCATTATATCAAAAAACGATGGTGGGAAATACATTTCAAGCTCACACAAAGTAACAACAATTTCCCTCTGCAATGTCGGTAATTTCTGAGGGTCGATCACTTTACTACAAATTTCCCTGAAGAAGAAACATAATCTAGTTAAGGCTAGTCGAATTTTTTCAGGTAAAATGGAACGTATACCTATTGGTAGCAAATGCTCCATTAGAATATGACAATCATGGGTCTTCAAACCTCTTAACTTGAGGTCTTTCATACAAACCAAATTTTTAATGTTCGAAGAGTATCCTTCTGGAACTTTAACTTCGTGTAGAAATTTACATAAAACAATTTTTTCCTTTCTAGATAGAGTATGAGCGGTTGGAGGTAGATATGTGCGATTTCCTTTCTTTACTGGAGCCAATTCATTTCTTATTCCCATATTGACCAAGTCCAATCTTGCATTGATGTCATCTATAGACTTTCCTGGAACATTGAGTAATGTACCAATAACACTATCAAATACATTTTTTTCAATATGCATCACATCAAGGAAATGTCTTATATACAATGACTTCCAATATGGCAATTCCAAGAAAATTGACTTTTTCTTCCACCCAGATTTGATAGCTCTCCTACAAAAGGTTTGCCAAATTTATTAGTCATTCCTTGTACTTTTTCAAGTATTTGATATCCAGTCAGTGCTAAAGGAGCTTTACCTTCCTCTGATTTTCCATTGAATGCATTTCTCCACCCACGATACTGATGACTATAAGGTAAAAATCTACGATGTCCAAGAAACACATTCTTCTTACAATGTTTCAACCACATCCAATTTGTACTCTCTTCATATATAAGACATGCACACTGACCTTTAATGCTATATCCTGATAAATTACCATATGCTAGAAAATCATTAATTGTGCCGAACAACATAGCCCTCAAATTGAAACATTCTTTCTTATACCCGTCATAAACTTCCACACCTGTCTCCCACATACGTTTTAAATCTTCGATTAGAGGAGTCAAGTATACGTCGATATCATTCCCCGGTTGTTTGGGTCCAAAAATTAACAGAGACAACATCATAAACTTACGCTTCATACATAACCATGGAGGTAGGTTATATATTACCAAAGTCACAGGCCACGTGCTGTGTGAGATGCTTTGAAGACCATGTGGATTCATTCCATTAGTAGAAAGTGCAAGTCTTAGATTTCTTGACTCTATCCCGAATTCAGGATACTCGTGATCAATTTTTGCCCATTGTGGGGAATCTGCAGGGTGTCGAAACATTCCATCTCTAATTCTTTCATCTGCATGCCATGTCAAGTGTTTTGAATCTTCTTCACTGCGATACATGCACCTAAATCTTGGTATTATAGGAAAATACCACACGACTTTTGTTGGGGTAGATTCTTTCTTCTTATATCGAGAGACATTGCATTTCGGACACGCCTTAAGTAGTTCGTATTCATTTTAAAATAAAATGCAATCGTTACGACACGCATGAATCCTTTCGTAACTCATGCCAATAGAACACAAAATCCGTTTAGCCTCGTAGGTTCGACTGGGAAGTTCATTATCATCTGGTAACATATCTTTTATGAGTGTTAATAATTCTGTAAAGCTTTTATCTGACAATCCATTACTCGCTTTTAAGTTGTACAACTTTAATATCGCCGACAGTCTTTTGTATTTAGTACAACCATTATATAATTCTTTCTCTGCATCACTCAACAAATTTTCAAACATTTTAGGACAATATCGAAGATCTTCTTCAACTGCTTTTGCGATCTCATCAACTCGATCCGGCTCATATGTATCTGTATCGAAGTCAGTTGAAGCATGTGTCGAACTATTCTCAAAATTAATGTTTCCTTTTTTTTTTCTCACCATGTCTTATCCAACATCTGTAGCTTTGATCAATTCCATTACATACTAGATGTCCTTCTAATTCATCTTCTCTAACACGTTTTCCAAAACAACATTTTAAGCAAGGACAAACTACTCTATTTGGATCTTTTGCATTCTTCACTGCAAACTCAACAAACTCCTTCACTCCAATTTCATACTCTTTTGACAATCGATTGGCTGACATCCATTTCCTATCCATATTATACCACCTATATAAATGCAGTTACAAAACTAATAAGCTTTCAAAACAATTCAACAAGTTTCAAAAAGAAACAAATATCAACTAACAATTTCAAAACAGAACAGATCATGTGGTATGAGTTTTTGACAATTTTTGACAATTTCAAATTTACATAAACAGATCATGTGTATATATGTGTAGAATTAAGAGATTTAATATATATATATAACAATTTTTAGTTTTCAATTATTAAAAAACTAGGGTAGAGGATATTGACAAAAACAAATTAAAAAATACCTGAGACAACGTAGATGGCCGCACACGTACTGTGTTTAGAATAATATTAGGGTTTTGAAAGATGTAGAGCTTGTTTAGAATAATTCATGACACAGTACGTATATGACAGTTTCTAACGTATATAATTATTTGAAAGATGAATTTTACAGCGCTTATGAAAAAGCGCTGTATTCGGTAGGAAAATTCAATGAAGCGCATGTATTTTACAGCGCTTGTGAAAAAAGCGCTGTAAAATAATAAACGAAAGCGCTTCATTTGACAACGCTTTTATTACAAGCGTTGTGAAAGCCTTATAATGTTATGCGCAAACGTTATATGACCTACAACAACGCTTCTTTTACAGCGCTTGTCATCAAAAGCGCTGTAAAAGGCTCCGTTATTTTTAAAATAGATTTACAACAGTGCTTGTATTTAGAAAGCGCTGTAAAATGCGCGCTGTTAAATGTCATTTTTAGCGTAGTATCTATTAGGAAAATCATCTGAAAGCTATGCTTTGTATTTAGGTGTTTGTGGAAAATAATAATGGTTGGTCGAGTAGGTAGTTAGAATACATGTGTCTGTACATTTAATGAGCTTAACGATTTAAGTTAACTGATTTTTTTTCAAACTATAATTTATTCACTGAAATTAATGTTCTTAGTAAGGACCGCATTATATATTTATTTTTGAAAGTAACGTTGAATGACTTGTGAATAAAATCATAAACAGTAATTATTTATTGATTTTTGGAATATTATAACTAAGGTAATATGATATTATCATCTCGTAACAATATTAGGCAGATTTTTGCAATTATAATTTTTTTAATTTTGATCTTTATAAATTTTTTTTTGTTTAGTTTACATGATTACTTCCTATAAATATAATTTTATTTTAAAATAATTATTTTATTCAATTTTTATTATAAAAAATGTAACACGATTAAATATAAATATATTTAAAATAGATTTTTTTTTTAATTTAAAAAAACTCTGATATAATTAAATTATAATATTTTTAACCTAAAATTAATTTTAAATATTTCAGTCTTTTTTTTAAAAAAAATCATAAATATTCAATGCTAGTATTATGCATGACATCTTCATAGTTGTTACATTTAGGGGGAAATTGTGCTTCCTTAAAAAAGAAACCAAAACATTTGAAAGTTAGTTTCAAGTTAAAAAATGTTATAAATTAATTATAGTAAAAAAAATTAAATTAAAATAATTATATTTTAATTTAATGATATTACAGTTTTTATAACAAAAATTAGATGAAAAGGTACTATTTTAAAATAAAACTATGTATTCTAAAATCTAAACCAAATAAAAAAAAATAGAAAAATCAAAATCATTAAAAATTATAATCGCAATGGAAACAAAAAATATTTAAACCATACATTTTTTACCAAAATATCATTTTCCTTCGTTCCCATGACTGAACATGTTTTTCGGTTGTGATCTCATTTAACTCGAAAGGTAATGGATATTCCACAAGATCAGTTACTCTAGACTATATAATTAAAAAAGTTTTGTCATAGTTCATGAGTATTAAAGAAAATTAATAACGTTGTTATAAGATGTGTTGATTATATCTTTGTCATTATTTTCTGAGGTTGACCGACACTAGTATTCAATATCTAATTAACTTCACTATCCAAAAGGATGAAAGTTGACTTTACATTGTTGTAAACTACTTCAACATCCAACATATATAATCAACAAAATATAAACATAATTAATCGGAAAAATTTATAAATTTAATCTAAACAAAATACAAACATAATTAATTTAAAAATTTTGCAAATAATGAACAAAATACGAACATAATTAATTTAGAAGAACTGCTCAGATTGAATTCAGAAATAAAAAATTGACTAAACACCATATTATGAAAAAACATCTTGGTCGGAATTACTTTTGAATAACATCATTGTTGACCAAACTAAGAATGAAGATACAATTCAAAATTAAACAAAGACTAAATTGAAGCCATTATTTTATCAAATAGATACTTAAGGTTGAAGAAGAAGATCATCGAAAATAAAAATAAAAAAGTAGAAAAACTCATAAATTCACAATTTCAAATTCATCTTAGAGTTCAAAGAGAGAAACACTTGTTCAAGTTAGAAATATTTTGTAAGTATTTTTTCTTGTGAGAATTATTATTATTATCAGCTTTGTTAAATGCAAACCCTTAAAGTTTCAATCTTTTGTATCCAACCTGGTAGTGGTTTAGTTCATTCTTCAATTTAAGGTTGTCAGGTTATTAGGAGAAAACTTGGCTTGTAGGGTCAAGATAGTCAACTCCTCAAAAGTTTAGGGTTGTCAAACTGTTTGGTAAGACTAGCTTGGAAGGTCAAGTTCTTTGTAATTCAAGGTATTTGAATTAATGGATTAAAATCTTCTAAATAAGGGAACTAGATATAGCCAAGTTAGTGGTGAACTATAATAGATCTACGTGTCCAAGTATTTATGATTTCATTGTTTCCTGCCTTTGAACTCGATTGCTTCTTATCTAAGTTATCAACTTTGAAAAACACAATTCAACCTCATTCTTGTGTTTGGACCTTTAACCTTTGTAAGAATTATATTCTTAATGAACTTGTTGATGATGTGTATGACTACTATAATACTGACAATATTGCTAGAGATGTAAGGGGGATGCTATGAAGAAGAAATATGATATAGAGGAAGTTGGAGGTAAAAAGTATATTATGAGTCGTTACCTTAAATATAATATGACAAATCCACAAAGGCTAAATTCCATGAAATATAGAAGATAGTTCATCTCTAAAGGTATGACAAATTGCTGTTATTATTGACAAATTGCCCCTACTTTGAAGTATTTCAAAAAATTCTCTAGAGAGTCTAATAACTCGCCTCCAAATATAAGAAAGAATCTTGTTTATGATTTTCTTCTAAATAAGGCAGGGTTTACCCAGTCTATAGAGGTAGCCTTGTACACTATTTCTAAAAATGGTATTTTTGTTAAGAAATGGTATGCCACTAATTACATGTTTAAATTAATAAAATGTCTCATTCGACTTACATGTTGTATGGTTTTCATATTTGTCATGCTAAACCTTGTCATGTGAACAAATGTGTGATTTCAAACTTAAGTAACTTAGGTTTAATTTCAATGTTATTTTTAAATAATTTTGAAAAATATGATTTTTGTAGTGAAGCTAAAATAACAAAAAAGTTTGCATAAATCAACAATTTAGAGAATTTGAGCCGTTAGATTTAATACACTTGAATATATGTGAACTTGATGAGACTTTAACTAGAAATGAGAAATATTATTTTATCACTTTTATTGACGATTGTTCTAACTATACTTTCGTATATCTAATGAAAAATAAAAGTGAAGCGTTTGACATGTTTACGATCTTTGTAACTAGAATTGAAAATCAATTTAGAAGAAAGAGTAAGAGGTTCCATAGTGATAAAGGAACCAAATATGATTCAAGTTTGTTTAATGAGTTTTATAAGTTGAATAAAATTATACATGAAACAACTGCACCATATTAACATGAAATGAATGGTTAAGTTGAAAGAAAGAATATAACTCTTACTAAACTTGTTGTTATTATGCTTAACATCGATGGTGTGTCTCATTGGTAAGGAAATTTTTATTGACTATTTTCTATGTTTTGAATAGAGTTCCTAAGTCTAAAAACAAAACATCTCCTTATGAAATTTGAAGAAAAGACAACTGAATTTGTCTTATTTTTGAACATGAGGTTGTCTGGCTTATGTTAGAATCCCCGATCCCAAGCGAGTTAAACTCATCAGTATAGCATATGAATGTGTATTTATTGGGTATGCATTAAACAAAAAATCGAATAATTTTTATGACCTAAAAGCTAAAGTGATCATATAGTCAAATGATCACTTTTATGAAAAATAGAACCCCATTTAAATCGAGAAATAGTGGGGGCGCCAGAACAATTCACATTCTTGTGATTAGGATCACTGAAAGCAATGAACAAAGAAAAACAGAACTGCAAATAAGTAAGAGAGCAAGAGTTTCTAAATATGATGGACCCGATTATACGACTTATACCTTAGAAGAGGATTTTGCATATCTTCATGAAGCTTTGCCGTTTTTTGATTTTTATTTATGTATTAACTTATAAATGATGAGATGGCTTCTGTAGAGTCTAACATGACCTTGCATTTAGTAGACTTGCCTCTTGGTTGCAAATTGATGGATTGTAAATGGATCTTGAAAAGGAAACTAAAATCCAATAGAACTGTTGATAAATATAAGGCACACTTTGTAGCTAAAGGTTTTAGATATAGAAAATATAGATTTCGTCGACACTTTGTCATCGATCACAAGAATTAATTCCATTAGGATACTCATTTAACTTGTTGCTCTTCATAACCTGGTGGTACACCAAATGGATGTCAAAACTGCTTTTTTTAAATGATGACATGTTAAAAGAAATCTATATGGAATAACATGAATGTTTTGTGATTCATGGTAAAGAAAACATGCTCTTTAAGTTAGATAAATCTCTATATGGTCTTAAATAGAATCTTAAGCAATGGCGTGAAAAGTTTGATAACTTGATTATATTAAATGAGTCAAAAGTGAAAGAAAGTGACAAATGTATTTATTAGTAATATGAAAAAAGACACTTGTACTATCATATGTCTCTATGTAGATTACCTACTCATATTTGATTCAAACATCCATGTTGTAAATATTTTGAAATTATTGTTGTGTAACAACTTTGATATGAAAGACTTTAGATAAACGAATGTAATCCTTTACATCAAGATTACTAGGTTAGAAAAGGGAATTTTTTTGGATCAGTCTCACTATGTTGAAAATATCTTAAAGATATACAAATACTTTGTATGTAAACCTGCTTACACACCATATGATCCAAGTGTGAAACTTTTCAAAATCATTAGTGAATGTGTTAGACAAATTGAATATGCGAGTATTATTTGCAGTCTCAAGTATACCATTAAGTGTTCTAGGCCCGACATTGCCTACATCGTGGGACTAGTGTGCATGTTTACCAAGAGACTTAGTATGAAACATTTGCACACTATGTATAGAGTCATGATATACCTTAAAAGGACCACGAGTCTCAGATTAAATTATCAAAAAAAAAAATTGTTGTCCTTGAAAGATAAAATGATGTTGATTAAAACACTTTAACATATGACTCCAAACAACCAATAGCTATATATTTAGCATAGCTGGTGCAGCTGTATCTTGTAATTAAATTGAAGAAACAAAAGATATTGACTCAACACACTATGGAGTCTGAAATGATAGCATTAGAAACTGCTATTAAAGAAGTGAATTGGTTGACATGTTTGCTAGCTGAGATCCCTTTATCGAAAAAACCAATTTCAGTTGTGTTGATCCACTACGATAATACCATGACATTGTAAATATACAACCGTTATTATAACGGTAATAAATGATAGATACGTCGTAAGCACATCACAATTAGAAGTTATTTTCTAAAGGAGTTATTAGAGTGAATCATGTAAACACTAATGGAAATTTAGTAGATCCTTTGACGAAAGGATTAGCTAAAGAGAAAGTTCTAAAACCATATAAAAGATTGAGACTATTGACTTTAGATCAACAAGTCACTAATGATGGTAACTTAACATAAATGACTAGAGGTATCAGGGATTATGTTTAATGGATAATAACAAGTCGTGAATTAATATAAGATGAACATGCTATTATAAATCAGAGAAACATGATTCCTAAAACGATAAAAGGATAACATAATAGAAACTCTTATTGAGATCTATACTCTATGAGGAACGGAGTACCTAGCTACATGAGTACTCTTGATAGACTGACCTATGTATACATGGAAGTGAGATCGTTTCCTATGGTATTTCGAGGCAGAACTCCTAGAGCGTTTATTACACTAAGATAGACGTGTAGTGCCAATAATGCATATGCTTTTTATAATACATCCAATGAAAAATTTGTGTGTGAGTTTGATGTCAGAGGTAGAATTTAAGACTACAAGTCACTCTTATTGAATATGAATTTTACTTATTATGCAAATGTTTAAGTCAGAAGACACCTTTATTTATGCATAATCTTATAGAAGCATTTGACGCTGCTTTAGAAACATTCTCTTAATTCAAGTGAGATTGTTGGAACATAGAGAGCAGTATGGTCTTAAAGATTTTGAAGTTCATGTTCTAATCTTAAAATTTGGGCCCCTAATAAAAAAAAAAGTAATTTTAATAATTAAAAAATTGGTAAAATAAATTTTAATCTCTGTGGACACACCAATCTACATAATGCATTCTACCCATATCAATCTACATGATGCAAGTCATTTGATTAAGTTAATTCATATAACAGGTAAAGATGTACAAATAACATGTCACCTTTACATATTATACTCAAATATACATTTCAATAATGATAACACAACAACTACAATTCTACTCATAAAATACACCGATTATAAAACCCAAAATTACAATCATAAACATCACAATATCTATATTAATTAGCATATCTATCAACATCTTTATCATATAAGGGCTAGTCGGAATTCATCACAACAATAACATATATCAAACCCCACAAAACAATTATCTTTTTTATATATATATATATATAACATATACTTAGCTTCATAGAAACCTACTTCTTTTTTTTAAAAAAAACATTGCTTAGTTTGATTTTTCTAACATTTCAGTTTTAATGGTAAAAACAAACAAAAAGTATTAAGTCATTTGATATTAATGTTATCTAAAGTAGATGAACATTATCAGTTTAGAAAATTAGTTCAAATTCAACTTCATCTTAAGTTCAACAAATTACGATTGCTAATATAATCTCTTGTTAGAATCGCGAAAGTCAAATTTTTTGGATGGTAATAATTATGAAGCAGTGTAATTTAGAAAGAAAAAAATATACAAGACTTAATATAGAGTATATTAGTATGTGAGTTATATTATTTTGTGTTGTAAAATTATAGGGTGTGGACAGTTTCACATGTAAATGTAAATATAAGTGAATAAAATTGTTAGTGACCTTGATATCAAAATTTACTATTGACGTAAATTTTAGGCAGGGGAAAGTTTTACGTGTATACGATAGAACTATAAATGTAAAATATAAGGGAATCAAACTGTTACTGACTCTAATATCAGATATTATTATTCACGTGAATTTTAGGTGTTAGACAATTTCATGTGTATACAATAAAAGTATAAATGTAAACATAAGTGAATAAAAAATAGTTATTGACCTTAATATCAGAAATTATTATTCATCACGTGAATTTTAGGCAATAGACAATTTCATGTGAATTTTAGGAAGTGAACAATTTCATGTGTATACAGTAGAAGTACAAATGTAAAAATAAATATATAAAATTGTTACTGACCGTAACATCAGAAATTATTATTCACATATTTAATTAGATAGTAGACACTTTCACGTGTATAGAATATAAGTATAAATGTAAACATAAACGAATTAAACTTTATTGACCATAAGATCAGAAATTAATATCTCTATTGACCTTCCTCATAAATTACTATTTTCATTAACATTGAACTCAATACATAACTATTTCCATCAAAATTGATCAGAAATTACTATTTTTACTTTGGTCGTTGATGAGCGTGCAATGATTTCTGACTCGATTCGACACGTCCTTAATCACTTTGCTTGATTCAAATGGTCTAACCCGAGAAGGAAATATAAAAATTAAATGGAATGAGGCACAAATTCCAAAGAAAACCAGAAAAGGAAATATAAAAACTAAATGAAATGATAGAAAGGAAATATTATTTACTAGTGACGAAGTGTTGGAGTTGGTATCGTCACTATTACTAGATGAATTGTTGACAGGTTTGAAAATGCAAACGTTGTATGAATCAACATGAATGCAAGGATGAAGGTGACACATGAGATAACAATAATTATATTGGGAAGAGAGATCACAGGAGAGGGAACATTAATAATTCAATCAATACGTTTGTCTTTCTCCTTTTTTTTTGAGGAAACTTGACATTTGTCTTTCTATACCATTTTTATTTAAATACACTATTAATATTAGTTAGTGATAAATGATATATTATTTTTGAGTTTAGTTGCTATAGAATGAAAAAAAAAATTATATTATCAATATATTACATATATTTAAAAATATAATTCTAGAGGTGGTAAAAATTAAACATGATTTAAATTATCTGATATTGTAAATTTTTTTGAAATTAACAATGTATATTAAAGGGAAAAACTTATGTTATATTTTCATATGATTTTTAATTTAAAATACATATTTTGTGATTATAATAAACTATAAAAAAATTATGAATGTAAAAAAATTACAATTGATTAAATTAAGAATCATACAGAAAACATTTAAGGAAATGTACATAAAATTTATTAATATTTCTTAGACAAATAAATTTTGCCATATTAAATCCATTATTTTGGTCAATATTGAATCCATTGTTTTATTATTCTTTTAACTTCAGTCACGAATGATATATTAATAATAGAACTCAATTGTTTTGCTCCTATGTGATTATGTGCTGTGCGGGGGTAAGAAGATGCTTCAACATTTTTTTTAGTGTTAATTTTTTTGGCAAGATGATACGAAATATAATTTTGAAATGGTTGAGTACTTCTTATATACTTTTTTAATGGACCGATAGTCAAGTTAAATAATTTTGTAGTTTAATAGAAAATCAAGAGACAAGTTAAATGTTATTTTGATACTGTGTCTCTCGACAATTTGAAAATAGCATAACAATCAAATTTTTAATTCGAAAATGAAATCATCTAGAGGATTTAGTTGAACAAGTTGAAATTATTTTACAGTGGTAGCTAAAGACGAGATCTAAAGTTTGTGAATCTGAACTAAATCAATCGTGGACTAACTAACCTCGAGAATATCTTTGATTAAATGACGCGTTGTGGGTTTTGCAAGAATGAGAAAAAATTAGTTTTCGTGTTTCGGTTTTGACAGTAAATCTCAATTAGTTAATATTTAATAATAATAATAATAATAGAACTCCGTAGAAAACGCATAGTTGACCGGCGTTTCTCTGCAAATTAAACTCTGTTTCTTGTGTAAGTTAATATCACGAATTAAAGCAAATACCAATTTCATACCGAAATCAAAACTAACTAAACAGTCCTCCAACGACGTCGTTTTCTCTCTTTTTTTCCCTCATATAAATGACCGCACTCATCGTCGTACCATTCACCACCAAAGCTGAGAAAAAGAAAAAAAGAGAGTGAGAGAGGAGAGAAGAGAAGAGAACCTGTTCTTCGTTTAGATATCTCTACTCTTTTCCAGATTTGTTCAATTTTCTCATCCATCGCTTAATTTCAAACCTAAATAGCATTCGATTGATTCTCATATCCTTCACTTCGTGTTAATTAACAGTAAGATTATTCCTCGAAATTGTCTTTTCTTTGTTCGCAATTTTGATTCTAGGTCATAAACCTAGATTTTTAATTTTTCTATTTGGTTACCTTTGGTTGAAAAACAGGGAGAACATTATCATGCAAATTAGGTTTCGTTAATTCATTTATTTCTTATAATTTCATATATTGATCTCAAATTTTTTATTTTATTTTAATCGATCGTTATAATTTAGATTGGAGTTAGGTTATGGTGCTATTTCGAGATTGCTATTTTGTTGAGTGAAAAGTTTATGAATTATACTTGGTAATTATCTTAATTGTGCTCCTTTGAAATGAAAACAGCACCATGATGATGTGATTTGAAAACTTAATATGGTTTTGCATTGTGGTAATGTTGATTGGGCATAGTCACGTAGGTTACACAGCACGGGAATGTAACTTTTTCAAGTTTTTCGATTACTTTAAGCAGTCGAACACCATTTAAGATTTTGTTATTTTGCTTTGCGTAGGTTTTGATTGAGGTTGAAAGAACAAGGTAGTCAACAGAGGAAGCTAACAGCTGAGGCTCAATGGCTTATATACTGATATTGCTGTGATTTCTGCCTTTGCATTGTAAACTTTTCATCTTTTACGATGTGGAATTTCGCATCACACGCCCTTACAAGCATTAGAATGAAAAGAAGCTCCACAGAGCCAATTCTATCTTGTGCAGAATGCTCAGATGATGAGGTCTGCTCTAATGCCAGCAGAGATGAAGGACTGGAATGCCCAATATGCTGGGAATCTTTCAATATAGTTGAGAACGTGCCTTATGTCTTATGGTGTGGCCACACCCTCTGTAAAAATTGTGTCCTAGGACTTCAGTGGGCTGTGATGAAATTTCCTACCCAACAAATCAAGATTCCGTTCTTCATTTCTTGTCCATGGTGCCACCTACTATCATTCCGGTTCATCTACAAAGGAAATATGAAATTTCCTCGAAAGAATTTTTTCCTTCTTTGGATGGTTGAGAGTCTGAATGGTGATAGGCACAAGGCTGTTTCTTCTTGTGTGGACAGCCAACCAATATGGTCTCCTAAGGGCAACCTTTTGGGAAGTCAAAGTACTAGTTGTAGCCTTAGAAGGCCCTCAATTAGCCATAGTTCTGGACGATTGGGATCTAACAATAATAATGTTGGTGTCAGTGATGGAGAGAGACACTACTTTTGCCTTCATAAATCTCTGGATTTCTTCCTTCACTTTACATCCAAGTTCCCATTGGTCATCATTTTCCTTCTGATAGCCTTTTTTGTAATTCCCTGTAGTGTTGTTATTTTAATCATTTACTTCCTACTCACTATTGTTTTTGCTATCCCATCATTCCTCGTCTTGTACTTTGCATACCCTACTATCCAAAGATTGGTTAGAGAAATAACTACGTAAGATGTAACCTTACTTCTCCAGTCAGTTGTGGCATGTTAATCCAACCCTCAACAAAGTCACTATATACCTTTGGATCGACTGTTCTACCATGTGGCATTCTCTTTGTTATTTATTGGTTTTCATATTTTTATGATTTATTTTCTTCTGTAGTTTTTTTGTGCCATCTTAAGAGAAATGTTTTTCTTTTGTCAGTTGTAATTTTATTTTTAATTTTTTATTCCTGAAGTGAGGTTTAACTATTGTACAAAGAAGTCTCACATGCTAAAATTTTATGTGCAAAATTACTATGGTTATGTGAATACTTGTAGAAAATATGTTTTTTGCAACATCTCTAAGTCTGAGCTTGATTTGAACTTACATATCGCAGAGGCCCATTGCCAGATTCTTCATTCTATAGCTTAAATTTCTAACCTATTAAGCTCTGGATTAGTACTTGTTTCAGCATTTCTGACCAAATTATTGAGTGACATTTGACATCTGCTCTGGTTCCAACACCCTAATCCTTTTATTTTTCTTGGAGCCTGTTGGAAAGAAGAGGTGTTGGTGCAGGCAGTTAGCAAATTCCAGAAATCACAGGCAAGGGATCCAAGTTAGTAGTTTCTAATATGAATTTATTTTCGTGTTATAAGTACGCAAACTAGGTGGATATAACTATTTTGGTTTCCCAGCAAATGCTGCTTCTCTGGATTCTCCATAATTATAACCCCTTCATATTTTTCGTTGTGGACTTGTGGTAATGATAAATACCAACCCTCGAATAAGTTTTCTATTGGTCTACAATGTGTCTGGTTTCCTCACGACTATTGCCTATGTGCTGTCGGTTAAAACAATTTGGGGTAGCTTGATTAAACACAATCACTAATGTTTTATAACATGATTAATCATACCAAAACTAAAATCTAAACAAGAAAAGTTGTAACTGGTTTACACAAGTAGCTCATGTATTTGCTGAAACTTACAGTTCTGTGTTTCCAATTTCTTTAGCATCATGTCTTGTTTTACTAGAAATGAGGACTAAGAACTTTGGATGCAACTATGTAACAAACACTTAGATCTTTGCCTTCCAAATTCCTTGATGTTATGTAATTGGTGATCTTAGAAACAGAAAGAAATCCGTGGCAGTTTACCTCTTGTTTGAATTGCATTTGCCTTCTCTTTTGCTTTTTTCTCTTCATTCTTTCTGTTTTCCAACGCGTTTGCTCTTGCTCCCTCAGCAACTTGATTTACATACTTCATCTTATTTTGAAATTTCTCCAAATCTTTCAACCTTCTTTTCACAAGTTCACCCTACAACATAGAAGTTTGTAATTAGGCTTTACATTAAGGTTTAATTTTTCATCCCCCACAACACTTTTTAAATTGGTCATTTTAGTTTGTTTTGTATCATTCCATTCTCTAAATTTATCGCTTATGCTTGATGTTCAAATTAGAATGCTAATTGTTTTGCACATGGCATCATCAACTCACATGTTTTGAACTCTAAAAAGGTTATGACTAAGACACAAATTTGCCAAGACCCAAGACATTATGTGATATTAGATAAGGAAACATTTGTTGATATCCTTTAAAGTAAGGATTAAATGAAATACGATTTATAAAACCTAATAAAGAGTGTCTGAGTGAAACCTCTTGCTTAATTAGCTTGCGTTTGGATTTCATCCTCTTCTTGTTTTCCCATGAATCTATCATCTCTCTCAATTTCTCGTACCTGACATTTTTTTCCATCAGTATATGAAATGCATGATTCAAGGGATAATATTATTGAATCTAGTTCTGGTTGAGAATGGTTTCTTATGTAGAAATTCAATGTAATCTTGCTTCCAAGTACCTTTGTGTAATCTTGTCACGCTCAGTTCTCTCCCATTCCTCTGCATTTATCTCCCCAATGCTTGATCCTGTTGTAGTCTGTTGGCCTGGTTTTCTTGAACTCTTCCTAATTGGCGGCGGTGGAGGAGGAGGAGGAGGAGGTGGAGGAAATTTTGGTGCTGATGTGTCTGGTTTGTTATCAGTGAAAGTTGAAGTCTTTTTCATTGATGGTACACGGGTAATGGCCTTTTCCGGCTTCTTTTCTTCTGTAACTGAGGGTATTGGTACCTTGTCACCATGGTCATCTGTAGATCTAAATGAACCTAAACACGATAAAGACAATGTTTAATAAACTGAAGCGGTTTCTTAATTCAATAATGATACTTGTTATTTATAAATGGAGTGCTATATGCTCATCTTTACCTGATAATCGCTTGGATGCACTACTAAGTAGGGACTTTGGAGATTTTGTGCTGTCCACCTTGCTTTTTGTCTTGGTCAATAAGGTCCCTAGGGTCTCACCCTTCTTCTCAGAGGCCTCTTGCAAATTAATTGAGAGTGCAACAGCAGCTACTGCTGCAGCATGCTCCATTTCTATGGAGTCATAATCACGACTTGTTTTCCTTGGAAGCTGTTTTTCGAACCAATTCTGGCCCTTTTTCTTCTCTGATGAAAATGATCAACATAGTTTGTGACAAGGAGGTCAAATTATAAAATCTATCCCTCATTTTCTGTCAATATTATGTACTTACACCCTAAAAAGTTTTACATTGATGTTCAATTATATAAAAAAATTCTGTTAAGAAGTCAATAATATGTTTATATGATTTGAGTTGTAAAATTTTATGATTGTTTATTCAAAAAAGAATTCAATAACTTGATAATGTAGAACTTTTTTTTTCTTTCTTTATATTTTCCTCGTTAGTGTGGTTATTGGTTCACAAATTTTGTAGCTCTTTCATTTTTCTTCCTCATGAGGATACTCATTCTTAAGAACCTTAAAACTCGCAAGGTAGAGGGAAAAAGATAAGAAAAAATAACCTTTGAATGATTGAGTTTTCTGTATAGGTGTTTTCTGATCCCTTTTGGCACTAAGATCAGATTTGTTCTCCTCCGTACCAGTAAGTTGCACCCTAACAAAATTGTTTATGTAATGTTGTAAACGGATGAAAATAATGACTTTTCCTATATTTTTTATGACATAAAAATATATTTTTTTAAACCAAAAATTGGTTTATGTTGCTATTGTTAATACATGCATGTATCCACGTAACTACTCTAGGAAAGGAAGCAATTAATAGAGAAATGAAGATAGTTTATGTTTGATAATCCTGTTGACGAGACTGATGTATTTTGATGAAAATTATGACTCTATTTATATTTTTAGGGGTCGTTTAATTTTCAGATAAGAATAGAATATAATAATAGTGATAGTATAAACATTATCATATTATGTGTTTATAATATTTTATTTTATCATGTATTTGATACACATTTTATATGATATATATTATATTTATATTTATATTTAAATAATATAATTATCATCATAAATAATTACATATTATAGTTTTTTAATTTAAATTAACTTATTATCTTTGAAATAATATAAATTAACAAAAAAATTAAATAGGTAATGAAATAATTTTATATTAAAGTTATCTATTGACATCACTAAATAAACAACTTAAATTGTAAAACAAAATCATAAGTAATTAAATAATTATATTTTATTTATTAGAATTTAAATAAAGATATGATATATTTTATTTGTTAGAATGTATATAAATATATAATATATATTATAAGTAAATGACAAGAATACTTTATAAAGAAATTTTATTTATTTTAAAATTTCAATTAACTTTCATATTTTTATAATTGTGAATAATAATTTATTAAATTATATAAAAAGACAAAATTACCCTTGTGTAAAATCATAAATATTTTTTAAATTAATTATTAATATCTTACTTATAAGTTTAATATCAAATTTTATTAATCATTTTTCTATTTAATTATATTTATAATTTTATATTTTAAATTATATTTTATAAATTATTTTTATATTTATATTTTATTATATTTCAATTTATATTTTATAGAAGTAATTGAGTAAATTACTATTTTTATCTTATTCTACTGATTTCTAATTTAGAATATAAATTTCATCTAAAAATATTAAATATGATAGAATTATAAATTAACTTCATGATTATTTATCAAATATTTACTTTTATCCTGTCTTTTATCATGTTGATCAAAACGACCCTTATATAATCTAAAAATATATATTTTTAAACAAAAAATGGGTGTACGCCGCTAATGTTAATAGATGCATGTATCCAAGAACTACTCTATATGTTTGATAATCCTGTTGATCAGACACATCTTATTGCAAACTAATAAGCTTTTGCAATCTAGTTGCCACCACCTACATGGTAAATATATATGACTGGTATGTATTTGCAAAACATGATCCAACAAGATGTCTATTTTGAAAAGTCAGAGCAAACTAACCTCATCTGCTTCCATAAATTCTCCATTCTACTGGATGAATTTTGTTCCAAGGTTTCCCTTATATAACTAATTTTGTTTTATCATCACCAATTTGCCACTTGCATGTGCTTATTTGAATTAGAAGAAACCTTGGAAAGGAAACTTACTTTGTGTTCGTTTTGGGACATCATTTGGAGTAGAACAAGCAAGGTTAAATATACTTTGCATATGTCAACTGGTTTGGAACTCGTGTGTGTGCCTTTTGGTTGAAGGTTGGTATTCTTTTCTTCGTTAGAAAGTTAGCTTTCAAAATATTTTTTAACCCATATTTCTGTGGTGAAAATAAGAATAACTGGTTGAGTCGTCTGCGAAAACAAACTGGAATATGCATGGAAAAAAAAAATCTATTTTAATTATTTATTCAAGGAAAAAAATAAATAGAAAACAGAGATTACAGAGCTTATATTTGAAGGGGTGAATTTTTATGCAACATAGCCTATATAACAAGCTGTTTTACATTTTGGGGGCATTCAAAAGTTTATTTAGGTTTATCTATGACATAAGTATTTATTTAAGCTCTTCAAAATATTTTATACAGATAGGGTAATACAGAGGTTATAAATCCACTCTCATATTTTATTGTGGATAAACATTTATACACAAATATAAATATAAGAAATTCTTTTTTTATTAAGTTGTTTTTCAAAATTTCCATTAAAATCAACTCACATTTAAATATTTTTTATTTGACCTTTGAAGAAAATATTTTAAGGTTTCTCCGCCCATTCAAAATCCATATACATAGAAAAAGTAAAAAAAAAAAATTATAATTAAACTATTTTCATTTGATAATAAAATTAAATTTTTTATATTGAAAAGATATTAAAATAAAAATATATTAAAGTATATAGAAGTAAATGATGCAAGAATGTTGGGTTTTGGACATATCTTTCACTTTTCTTTCTTCAATATGTAAAAAGGTTTGACAATGTTGTAGTTAGAACGGTCAATTTCACAAGTTCGTTAATTATTGACTTGAGGTCTCATATCGGAAAGTTAGTCTTTCTACTTCCAATTAAATTTATACCTCTAATTTGTTAAAAATCCAATTTTATCTTTAAAAAAATTCATTTGTGTGACTGATAAAAAAAAATTACTTCAAAATCTCACCCCCTCAACTAAATTTCTGATATGTAAACTTTTGCAACTAAATTTCCGATAGTTATTTGTAATATCGGAAATTTGCTCAATGAAATTTCCAATAGTTACATTTACAATACCAGAATTTTGAAAAATCCGGTAGTTATATTTTGTTCACCAAAAATTTCACTTTTTGAAATTTTCGATAGTTAATTCAGAAATTTCAAAAATCCAGTGGTTAATAATTTTATTTTACTTTTTTTTTGAATTTTTTTTAATTTGTTTGTTAATTTTTTTTTTTTGAAATAGGGATGGTTAATTTTTTGTTAATTTGTTTGTTAATAAATTTTTTTTCTTCATTTCTCTTTCTTCTTTTTTCAACTACAGCTCTCCTATTTGATTGTGTAGGAGATTGAACTCGAGAATAATCAACGGTTTTTGCTCTTCTGGTCCTCACTAACAAAATTCAATAAAAAAAATTAAAAAATAAATATTGTACCGAAAATTTCATTACTCTTAAAATTTCTGGTAAAATTTTGTTTTCTTTAAAACTCACTTTTTCTGAAATTTCAGTGGTGGAGGTACAATTATTTTAATTTTTTTTTTTTTTTTTACTGATTTTGTTAAGAATATTTTGGGTATTTCAATAAAAAAAAAATTAAATGGGAGGATATAAAATTAATTCGGGGTACAAAACCCAACTGTCCTTAAGTTGAAGAGGCACATAATTTTGTAGTTTAAAAAACCCTTAAAACTAAAAAGCCTTTAAAATTTTGTGGATCTATGGGGTTATCTTTTCTATTTTTTTTTTATAAATAAATTTTTTTCTCAATAGTTTTGATTTTTTTGCTACATAAAATATTTACAATTTTTTTTTAATTTTTTCTTAAAATTTTTTTGATTCAAGAAAAAAAAATTTACATTTTTTCGAAAAGTTTTTTTTAAAAAAAAAAATATTTTTTCATTAACAAAACATCAACTTAAGGACCGTTGAGAAAGAATTGACTAAAATCTTAGAAAATTTATTTCAATAAAAAACCTAATATTAAAACTTACGATAAAATTTTTGAGAAAGAATTTAAAATTTTAAAACTTTATTGACATCTCTAACCTGATTCGTACCATTAAGTCTATTTTTGATAGTGTTAGAGGGGCTTAGATAGAAGATAGTCTCATTTCTTACTCTATTTTTCTTGCTGACTTGGGCTCTGTTGTAGTCTTTCAAACAAAAAAAAAAAAAGTAATGCCACATGTGAGTCTACTGTGAGAAAAAGTGGTATCTAATAAAAATCCAATATTTTGCGTTATTTTAAAAAATGCGGCTACAAAATGACTTAAGTGGCAAAATCATGTTTTTTTATTGGATGCCGTTGTAAATTCCTCTACAATTATCATTGGACAAATTTTGAAAATTAATTTCTTTTGATTCTTGGAGTTAAAAAGATATTTATCTGTCATATTAGGAGTAACATTTTGTTTTTGAGTAAATTGTTTTGTATCATTTCCCACCTAACATGAGGTGAAAAGGAAAGAGTGCCCAACATGATACAAATCATTGGTTGAAGTTATGGAAGAAGAGTGGGGTATCACTTCTAGTTCTATGAATCCAGAAAACCTTTCAAAAGCATCGTAAAAAGATTCACTTTTGAAACAAAAAAGCGATAAGAATAAAAATAAAAAAAATAAAAACTTGTGATTTATATTAAAAAAAATTGAATGGATTTGAATTTTTTATTTTAAATATTCGAGTTATGTATTTGATAAAATTTGTATTATGTTAACTTAATTATTAATTTTATGAGTTTGGTTTAAAAATTATGATGAATTTTTTAAATTTTTATAAAAAAAATAACATTAATATTTTAAAATATAAAAAATTAAATTATCATTAAAAATTAAAATAAAAACTAAATAAAAAATAAAAATCTAAAACAAAATTAAGTTAAGAGATCGCGAATATTATTTAATCAATATTTTAACATGATAAATCAATAAACTACTATTTTAATTTTATTATGCTAATTTCAACTCACCTAAAATTGAAGATAAAATTTTTAACTACAAAAACATGATATAATAAATTTCAAAATTTACGTATGTATTTTATATCTCTTGTAATGCATAACAAACGGTTCATAGAGTATAACAATCATTTTGTTTTATAAACTCTATGTTTCCCTCTCTTTGCAACCAAATGTGGTTATTCAAAAACAAGAGCTTATAAATCCATATTCTAATATATTTCAAAATAAGCATCGCAACTATGAATGAAATTAGATGAAACAGCTAGAAAAAAAAAATAGGATAGATGAAATATTTTAATTTAATTTTGATTATAGTTCGTTCCAAATAAATCCCCATGTCAAGTAGCAGCAAAAGATGCTTAGTACTATTAGAGAAATGCAAAAACATGAACCAACTAAAACAAGCACATGCACAAGTTTTCACAACAGGTCTTGAAAACAATACCTTTGCTCTTAGTAGAGTTTTGGCTTTCTGTTCATCACATTCACATCATCATGGAAGTCTTGCCTATGCATTCAGAGTCTTTGAACGCATTCACAATCCCACACTTTGTATATACAACACAATTATAAAAACTTTTCTTCTCAATGGCAAGTTTAACAACACCCTTCACGTGTTTGTTAAAATGCTTCAGAAAGGATCGAGACCTGATAATTACACGGTCCCATATGTTTTGAAGGCTTGTGCAGCACTTCATGATTGTTCTTTGGGGAAAATGGTTCATGGGTATGGTTCAAAATTGGGTCTTGTGTTTGATATCTTTGTGGGTAATAGTTTGATGTCGATGTATGTTGTTTTTGGTGATGTGGTAGCTGCACGATATGTGTTTGATGAAATTCCTTGTCTAAGTTTAGTGTCTTGGAGTGTGATGATTTCGGGGTATGCAAAAATGGGTGATGTTGATTCAGCTAGATTGTTCTTTGATGAAGCACCTGAGAAAGATAAGGGGATTTGGGGTGCCATGATTTCTGGTTATGTGCAAAATAGTTGTTTCAAGGAAAGTCTTTATTTGTTTCGTTTGATGCAGTTGACTGATATAGTTCCTGATGAGTCTATATTTGTGAGCATCCTTTCTGCTTGTGCTCATTTAGGAGCTTTAGATATTGGTGTTTGGATTCATAGATATTTGAATCAATCGAAGATGCTACCGTTGAGCGTTAGTTTGAGTACTAGTTTGTTAGATATGTATGCTAAATGTGGAAATTTGGAATTGGCGAAAAGATTATTCGATTCAATGCAAGAGAGAGACATTGTATGTTGGAATGCTATGATTTCTGGTATGGCGATGCATGGAGATGGAAAAGGTGCAGTCAAGTTATTCTATGATATGGAAAAGGTTGGTATGAAACCTGATGATATAACATTCATTGTTGTTTTTACTGCTTGTAGTTACTCGGGAATGGCTTTTGAAGGTTTGAAGCTGTTGGATAAAATGTGTAGTGTTTACAACATTGAGCCTAAAAGTGAACATTATGGTTGTTTAGTTGATTTACTAAGTAGAGCAGGGCTTTTTGAAGAAGCTATGGTGATAATAAAAAGAATAACCAATTCAAGGATTGGCAATGCAGAGACGTTCGCTTGGAGAGCATTTCTGAGTGCATGCTGTAATCATGGAAAAACTCAACTGGCTGAAGTTGCAGCTGAAAAATTGTTGCAGTTGGAAAATCACAGTGGAGTGTATATTTTACTTTCTAATCTGTATGCATCATCAGGGAAACATAATGATGCAAGAAGGGTTAGGGATATGATGAAAATTAAAGGGGCAAACAAGGCACCAGGTTGTAGCTCAACAGAGATTGATGGAGTTGTCAGTGAGTTCATTGCTGGCAAAAAAACACATCCTCAGATGGAAGAAATACACTCAGTTTTGGAGAAGATGCATATGCAATTAGACTATAATCAATAGATATTCACGGTTTAATTAGCTTCTTTTAAAATCATAATCTTGTTGGTGTGCGGCATAGTTGGCATAGTTGGCAGATATCGAAGTCCTGTAGACATATATGGTCAAGGGTTTGGTCCCCAATCATTGCATACAAAAAGAACACCTATTGGAAGAGATCATTTATCTCATTTATTGATACAGCTTGTAGCAATCCCTTTTTCTCCCAAAGTGGAGACAACAATTGTGATTCATCTTTGATCTCGTGTAAAGTTATATATTTTCATCTAAAAATGTAATATTATACTTCATCTATTTTTGAAGGTGATATCAAAAGTGCATAACTATGACTATCTATAGTACAATTAACTTAGATATAAATAATAATAAACTTAAGAAACTATTGTTTATTGATACTGACAAACATAGCTTTGGCAAAAATTGAAATAACTATATTTTGGCTATTTCATTGAGATACGAAGAACTATTGTTTCAATAATTATACACTTAGACTTTCTGAAGAAAAAAAATAAACACTTTCTAAGTTTCATTAAACAAGGAAGTCTGAATCAGAAACTTCAAGCACTTTGTGCAGACCAATAGGGTTGGCACCAGGCCGGAACGCATTTCCCTCAATGTACCTGCAACGATCATAAGATAATGATTATTCAGTTCAATGAACACAAGATAATAAATGATTTATGCATCGGTGAGAAACTTACATTTCTTTCAAAAATGGATGCTTGTAAAAATGTTCAGGAATTCTCCCTGTAAACTGATTGTGATCCAAGTACCTGAAATAAAGATTAGAAATCTTCAAATCCATAATACTTCACCTACATGCCAAATACATTTCTTGCAAGAATTAATATCTGTTGGTCTAACTAATACTGCACCTACATGCCAAATACATTTCACGGCAATGTTCATTTTTCACATGACTACAGAAATTAGAGCTCAAACAATCAATCAGCATTATATCTCTAGCATCATATTAAGACCATGATTTGTCAATGAAGAACTGATAACAGCTAGTACTTATGCTGCATTAGAGGATTGAATGCCTAAAAGTTTACAAGTCTCGACAAAGAAGGGTGACCAAAACTTTCATTAACTTCTACATGATCACACCATCTGATCTTCAGCAATAATACACATTTCAAAATATATCGGTTATTCTACCCTACCCTAAGAATATGCTTCATCAACTAGTCCAGCAAGATATCAAAACATAATGTTAAATGATAAACTTACAAATATGTCAATTTAGGAATATGAGCAAGAGTAGATGGTACAATTCCTGACATTTTGTTGTAGGACAGGTACCTGCCTCCAACAAACAAACATGTTACCGAAATTTTCAATCTAGATTGATCTTGACACAGTAAAATCATATTTAAAAGCACTGTAGAAACACATTAAGAGGAAGGAAGAAGAAAGCCAGTGGTAAAAAAGGGATACTCACAAGATTTCAAGACTTGATAAGTTGGCTAGCTGCGAAGGTATTCCTCCAGTAAAATAATTATTGTTTAGATATCTGGTTAGCCGAACAAAATTTGTCAATATTTAGAGACAACTGCAGTTAATTAAGCAAATATAGCATAAACACTTGTCATATAAGTGTTTATGTATAAACTACTTTTATCACAAAAAATTAAATAAAGTCAAATTATTTTCATACAAGTTATAAATTGTTTTCATAAACTATCCTAGAGAGCTAATAGAAATAAGCTGAAAACAGCTCATGGGCATGCAATAAGTTGTGTCCATAAGTTCTTCCAAATAGTCTCACAAGTGTTTATGACAATATATAAGCTCAAATTTGTCAATCTAAATAGGCCTGAAATGGTAACGTCTGGAGAGATACAAATCACAAACAAGAACTTACAAATTGCGTAATGCCGGAAAGCAGCCTTCAATACGAATGAGTTCCCTTATGGTACCGACCAAATGATTGTTACCAACATCCCTATAAAAATAAAAGCAATATAGTGAGGCATAATTGGTTTGAGATATTAATATTTGCCTCTGAAAGGATTAAAAAATTACAAGTGCCGAAGGTTTTGTAGAGTGCCCAATTCTGGTGGTAGTCTTCCCATCAAACGGTTTTCATGAAGATAAAGATAACGAAGATCAGGAAGATCTGCTAGTTCCTTGGGGATTTCACCCTTGAAACTATTGAAGCTTAGGTACCTACATAGGAATATCATATCTCAATTGTTAACAAAATGCAGGAATGGGGAACAATGGACTAAGTGCATGTTTGGTTCCAATTGTGGAGGAAGCAAAATTGATTCTAGAGGGTGTAGATTAATTTTGAAATGTTTGGTTGTTCTTGAGCATAATTGACATTCCCTCCCGAATTGATTAAAGTTTGAAGCTATAATTTGCAATTTTTGTCTCTATAATTGATTTTTAGCCTCAAATTCATTATTCAACTCAATTTTATATAAATGTATCCAAATATAAATCACTTTACCTTCGACTCACTTTTAATCAGAATCAGTTTTAATCAGAATCAGTTTTACAGTATCATATCATTCAATAGCAAATTTTTATCACCGCAGAAACACACACTACCAACCCCAAATTTACTAGGAAGTTAAAAGTTACTCACAGATGCGTCAAACTTTTAAGCTCCCCAATTTCTGGAGGAATTGCATCTTGTAGTTTATTCCACCTCAAATTTCTGCAAGGAAACAAAAGGTAAAGAAATGAGCCACATATATTTCATATAATATAGAACATAATGATCAACAGTTATTAGCACAAAAATCATGCGTAAGTCATTGTATAGCATCACATAAAAAAATATGTATCAGAACCATATAGAAAGAAAAACCAAAATCTAAGAGGGGTTAGAGAATTCATACAGTATCTTAAGACGCTTTAACCGACCAATTTGAGGAGGAATAGGCCCTGTCAACTTGTTATTGTGGAGATCCCTGCCAAAAGTGCACATTACACAATTACAAAGAGCTTTGAAGAAAGCCGATAATTGGAAGTCTTTCCATTGTTATCAATCGTGGATTGCGCAAAATAATGGTTTGTTCAAATCCTACTACGCTACAATGTTATAGTACAACTATAGCTACTATTTGACAACACTTTTTACTAAATAGTGTAACTCGCTGACGCAAAACAATAGCAATGTGTTCAAATTCCGTTACACTATAGCACTATGGAGCCACTATAACTGCTATTTGACAGTATTGGGTCTTTCAATGTAAACAATGTCATGAGAGTAAACAAAGTCCTTGGACTTCAATCATACATCATACCACAGACTAAATTCATGGTCCATCACAACAACTCTTCAAATATACTCCTGAACAAAAGGAATCCAACCTACCACTACCAAAGTATTCTCATTTACCAAACAAATTATAATCACGATAGCTTTTCAAAACTACATGACAAACATACACACAACTCCCCGCCTCAATTGGCATCCAACTCCAACACAACCATATGCATTAAGCACAGTTTTGAAACTCGAAAAAACTAGGGTGTTGTTCTATATGTGTTGTTTGAGTTGTTCACCGATAATAACATCCCGCGTAGAAAAAAATAACAAATAAGGAACTGCAACTATATTTTTTCCTATATAGAAATAAAACAACAGCTAGGTTTTTTATGTCTCCACAACCACAAAGCAACCGCAATTGAGACTAAATCAGCCGTCTTTCATAGTGATTCTCCACAATATGAAGGATCGCGATGCAAGTGCAAATCATAGCTGCGGCTTAAAACTTTGGTATCAAGCAACAAAGTGTAATCCTCGTGCAAATTAAAGGATCAAAATTTAAGTAACATAAATTAAGAAAGATACTTACAGCCGGGTAAGATCCAATAAGCTAGTAACAGCAGTAGGAAAAGGCCCAACAATTGAAACTGCATACACCTCACTACAAATAACAACAAAACCAATCCCAATTAAACCAAATCACACCACAAATCTAAATCATAACAATTAGAGATTAAAGGAGATACACCGACAATGTAAATCCTCTTTCCAATTATGACCATTCAACCTGCCACATCATGTTGCTTCGTTTTTAAATCAAATCAAAGGCAGTATCTAATTACTTGTTGCCGTGTTATTATTGATTGTCATTGTAAAACAATTTTACACTTACAGTTGCATCTCCTGTATTCTCTAACAAATATACTTAAGCATCAAAACTTTCTAAAACCAAAATCAAATTTTTCACAAAAAATAAACAATTTTAGGATATAAAATACTCACAGCTCAGTCACAACACGATAATCACCGACAGTGGAACAAGTAACACCAGACCAAGGAGGAAGATCACCATCACCACAAGGATCATCTCCAACCCAAGCGTACACTACTCTCCAACCAAGAGAAGCTTTGATCTCATTCAAAGCCTTAACTGCAAAAAACAAAAAAATTAAAAATTAAAAATCAATAATTGATTTCGACCCATTAAATAAAAAAGCCTAAAAAATAAAGGGTATCAATTACCATCACGCTTAAGGGTCTTGCAGTGTGCAAGATTGAAAATTGATATAACGAAAATGAAAGTGAAGCAAAGTGAAGAAAAGGGTATCCGCGCCATTTTGAAGGCGCTGAGAAAAATTAATGTTAATTTTGTTTTTCTTTTTTTCCTTTTCTGTTGTGAGAATGCAAAAGCGTAGATCTGAAGTGTTATTTGTGTTAAACTAACTGTGTGATTCAGATTTTGAAAAATTGAGATTTGAGAGTGAAAGTGGAAAAGAATTTTTGGCGATTTGAAATAATTAATGAAATAAAATCGAAGTTGAGAATGAGCTAACGCGGAATTATCAAGTTGGGAAAATGGAAATCTCACTCACTAGTCGGCACTCGTGTTTTTTTATGCAATTTTCAATAGCATTCGCTTTCTTCTTCTTTCTATTTATCTTTTTTTGTTTCTTTTGAATTACTACTTTTGTCATCTTAATGATCTTTTAAAATCTAAACATTAAATTAATTAATTAATTCTTTTGACAAAATCATTGCATTTATTAATCAAGAAAAATACATGAAATCTAGGATTTCGGCTCTTTCATTCAATTAAAAGAGTAACAATAGCAAGAAGAACAAACAATGATTCATAAATAGGATGTTTTATGGTAAAAAAGAAACTACAATTTTTTTTACTATTTAGTTTTTCAAAATTTTGATGTGTTAGTCAATTTATTTTCTAATTATATAATAAAATTTATTTTCTTAAATGGTAAAATGTAAGATAATTTAATTATTTTTCAAAATTTAGCAATACAATTTTTTTTACATAAATGTTATAATAAATTCAAATATAATTGTAAAATAAATAAAATAATTTAATAATATCGATATTTATAAGTTCAATTATAATTTAATAATAATATGTAAAGGTTTTGATTTAATGATAATAAGTAAAGGTTTTGAAATTTAACTGTATAATTTTATAAGTTCTATATTTGTCTTGATGTAATAGTAGGCTATTTAAGACAATATGTAAGTTTTTATTAATTTTGATTTTCTTTTTTAAAGATATATATTATTGAAGAGATTAAATTGATGGATTTTTTACATTATTTTATCTTTACAATTCCGAGGAAAAAAAACGAATTTACTCTCTTTTACTAAGAAAGAAATAGTATGGAAATAATATATGTCAATTTTCAAAATATATATGATCTACGTTGATTTTAAATTTGATGATTCAATTTGTAATAGAATTTTCTTCACGTTAGGAATGAAAATAAATCATATTCTAAAAATAAGTCAAGAAGAACCTAATGTGATTAATAAAAATGTATGTGTGAGATACTCTAGTCAATCATTACGCCCTAGGTTACCAAAAAAATTATGATTTACATTTAACTTAACACAATTAATTGTAGGAGAACATCCAACCTAGCTTATTTTCTAGTAATGCTACTACTAGAGACTATCAAACAGGTTGACCCATTTTCATTCCTAAGTGCAATGTCGCTAGAGCTGTCAAAATGGGCAACCCGACTTATATCGGGTCGACGACTTACGAGTTTTTTCAAACTTGATCAAAAAATTGTGTTTTAATATGGGTTGAAAAATACTACCCGAACTCACCCTAGACGGATTGCGAGCTAGGTTGGTAACCCGCACATTTTTTTATATTTTTTTTACTCATTATATTTTCAATTTCTTTGCAACTATTTTAACTTGAAAATTTTCTTCTATGCCCATTTAAAATAAATTATGGTATACTACTTATTCATTAAGTATGAATCAATTTGAATGTCCATTTTAAAAAAATATGATTTACTCTTTATACACAAACTAAGCTAGAATTTTTCAATTAACACAAACTCAATTAAAAATTTTCAAAATAATATATAAATTAAAATAAGTTCAAAAGTTATAGATATTATCTAGCATAACACAAATGAATTTAGATTTGTGTAATGTAACTCAAACTCAAATCAAATTCAAATAAAATGTTATATAGTTCTAATGTGACTCTAAAATAAATGGTTTTAGATTCTTTGAACAATGTTCACATTTTCTAAAGTGTTGGATGATTGTTCAATTAGGAAAATAAAGAAATTGATTATTAAAATTATATAACCATCTAAATATAATATAATATTATATATATATAACCAACTAAATGAGTTGTATATCTTTTGGACTATTTTTTAGTGGATTAATTTATTTTTTATTTTTAAATTGGTTATGCAGGTAACAGGCTACCCGGTACTCATACAGACTAACTCAAATGAGTAACGGGTTTATTCGGATCGGAGTAAAATCCTTTGAAAAAATTAAGCTGAAATTATTAAACCAAAATCCTATATTTTAACGGGTTGGAACATTCAGGCTAACTCATTTTGACAACTCTAAATATCGCATACACAGTTCAGTTGAATTATGTTGTTATTCAAGTAATCTCCTCTTATTTTCTTAAGTGCAATTTCCTCTTATTTTCTTAAGTGCAATTTCCTCTTATTCCTAAGTGCAATTTCCTCTTATTTTCTTTAGGTTAATGTTAGTATAATTAGCATATATGCCAAATGGATGGGTTAGTTGGCAAATATTGAACCTTGAACCTTTTACATGTAACTTGTTTGATGTCCCTAGCCAAACCACCGGACTACTCCTTCGGAGAAAAATATAGATGAATGATTTGAATTTGATTCAAACATATTCACAAAGTCTTTATAGACAAAACCAAGAGAAAAAGGATATGTACTCCCAATGCTGAACAAATTTACATTGATATTCAATAATAATTGTATATTCCGCCAATTCACTCCACTTTAATGGTATGATATGAAAAATTAGATAATTTCCAATGAATATTTGTGCAAAACTAATTGCTCCTTCTTATTTTATATTTTTTGTCTGCCACATCAAGATTTTCTTATACTACACTATTAAATTCTTCTTTGCATCAACCTAAATTAATCGGTGAACCTTAGTAAGATCAATTTTCCCTTTATTGCTTACCAAAAATTCATATCCTAATATATTCTGCTACAGAGGCTCCAAATCTTATAACCTAACTGAACATAAATTTGCAACCCACATTTCACACCTGAAATGACTCCAATGTCTAATCAAGCAAGCACCCCATTTGTTGGAATCAAATTAGGCACATAAATTTCAATAACAATATGTACAACTTTCAAATCATCATCGACAAATTATTGTATATGTAATTAAATAGTTGTATCAAATAGTATGAACAAATAAATAAGTTTAGTCAACCATAATTAAACTATAAAGATAAGTATAATGTTTTTGGTTTCTCAAAAACTTCATACGAAGGAGATAATTTTATTTTATATATTATTGAACATAAAATATTGACACATCTATAAGCAAAATTAAAAATAACGTTTGTTATGTTAAGAGAGACTAATCTCTTTCATTATACTAAACTTTAGTTGGTAGAGATAAAGATAATTAACTAATTAGTTGTATCTAGTATGAACAAAGAAATAAGTTTAGTCAACCATAATTAAATTATAAAGAGATAAGCATAATATATTTGATTTCTCAAAAATTTCATATAAAGAAGATAATTTTATTTATGGTATTGTTGGACACGAAATATTAATATATTTTTAATCAAAATTAAGAGTGGCATTGACTATATTAAGAAAAACTAATCTCTTTCATTATACTCAACTCTAGTCGGTAGAGATAAGCATAACAATTAATATGGCACATCTTCTAAAAAATCATAATAATACATAAAAGTCCTATCAATTAATTAAAATACCAACTATAAATGAATAATTAAAATTTGAAACAAATAACCGACATGGTACCAATGGGAATTGATGAGGCCATTTTGACATTTAACCATAAATAAATACATCTTTGTCCTTTGGTGGCTCCATAATATTAATGAAACTCATGGGGTCCTCCTGACCCCCCTAACTCCAACCATATTCTCTTCAAAGTTTGCCCCCAAAAAGTTCCATTTCCATGCTTCTTTTCACATTCAAATCTTCCTCTATACCCTCTCACACAAACACAACTCTATGTTCCTAAAAACAAACATGGAAATGGAAAATTACTCTATTCACCAACACTTAAGGCTAAAAATAAATTCTTCTAAAAAATAAATAAAATAAAGTTTAGTTCAATATACAATTAAATTTGATATCACAAATGAAAACAAATAAATCCAGTAAATATAGCTCAAATAATAAAGATTTGTCGTGATATTTGTCATGTCAAAGTGGAGGGTAGATTCGTACTTACAATATCTTATTTCTATGTGATTAGTGTTTGTTAGTTTCACGTGTAGTCGCTACAAAGAAAGAATAAAAACCTAAACCTACAACAAAGTAATTGATAAATCTTGGTTTGTGAGCTTTGAGTTCCCATAATCTCCAAAGATTGTATCTTTCTGCATGCCACAGTACTTCATGCTTTTTTTGTATGAATATTCATTCTTGTTGCATAGTGGGCATGGAAAAATTTGATGAAGGTTGAAGATTTCATAAAAGGGTACACCCAAGAAAGGTGATAAATATAAACTATGAAGAAAGATAGAAATGATTTTTGGCTAATACACAAAAGGGTGTCATGAAATTGAGTTGTTGAAGTTTTACATGCGTAAAAATGGTGATTTTGATTTCTTGAGGAATAGGTAGAAATAGATTAATTAGTTGTGAAGTGGGTTTGGTCCAGAAGGAACTAGTCTCTTTTCAACACCAAATCTTGGATCAATATCATAATCATGTGAGGGTGAAATTGGTTTATGCAACCTTTGGTTGAATCTTTGAAGTTTAGTGCATAAGGAACGAGTGTTTCTTTTAGAAAAAGAATCACAATGAAGAGGTTGGTTGTTATGGTTTTGAGTGTTTGTTGAGGAAGATGAAAATGGGATTGTTTGAGAATGAAGTCTAGAATTTGCTAAAGAGAACAAAGAGAGAAAGAAGAGAAAGAACAAGAAGATTATAATAAGGTTTCTATGCGGTGAAGATTTTGTTGAAGATAGAGAACTCTTCATTTCTGAAACAGAGAGAAACAGAGGAATGAGAAGTGAAAAGTGATGTTTGAGTAGTTTATGGTTTAGAAAATGATGGGAAAAAGAGAGGTGAATGAAGAGGATGATGACATATGAGAAAAATGAGAGTATTAATGCAAAGCAAGAAACATATGAAAATGTGTAATGGCAAAGAGAAAAAGGAAAGAATGGGGGCTGGCTCAATTAATTTTTGGGGTATTGGGTTATGTTGTCACCAATCACGTTCACATCTTTCAATAGAATAAAAATAGTCATGGAATTTATATGTAGGGGTTGGGGATGAGATAAATATAGGATATGGGATTTATGCTGAGTGATGTAGTCGATTATATTTATATCATCTGATTTTGATCGAATAAATTGAATTCAATTAAATTTGAACGATTTAGATGTGATCGATTATATGAGTGTATTTAATATAAATTTGAATATATAATGATTTTTATAGATGGTGTAGATGATATTTTTATTAACATGGATTCAAACAATTGTGACTTCTTTGGTAGGCTAAACAAAATGAAAGTTGGCTGAAATAGGGAAATGGTATTTTGGGTTTGGATGGTCTTAATGACCTATTATGTATGGATGGTTTTGTTTGACTAGTTTGTATTCATCACGTAGGCCTAAGAAAATTACTTATTCTTTATCTAGATTGTTTGATTCACAAGAAAAATGTTAAAAATTGATTTCGGTTTTCAAAAAGTGTGTTAAAGTTTGATCTTGTCTCTAGTGTATATTTGTTATTAAGGGAGTTTATCAAAACTATGGTGAATTTAAATTATTTTACAATATGTATATATTTGGTTTCACAATGAAATTATGTAATTTTTAGTTTTTACGAAAATCATAATGATTGATTATAATTCTAACAATTCTACCGGATATCATTAAAGTGTTAACAATTGAATAGTATCAATGAACTTGCCACATTTCAAAAATAAAAACATGATACATTTTTTTTTTAATTTATTTATTATATTTTGACATAATTGATTTTTTTATAGAAATATTTATGCCTCAAGTAAAATGCTTAGATGTTGTAGTTTAGATTTTTTTTTTAAAGTCTTGTATAAAATAGAGCTTTAGTCCTCAAAACACCTTGGACCAATCTTAACTAATAGAAACATATTTTGACAAACCATTTAAAATTATTGATATCTTTTACTGCAATATTGTGTTTTATGTTTGTGTATGAGTTATGCTTGATTTAAAGCCCGTTGGCAAGTAATATTGGTATATAACTTCAAACCCAAACAAAGTTATTGCCTTTGAAGGTTACCACATACATAAAAGTTAGTGGTATGTAAATTAAATTTGTATATATTAAATTCTTTTAAGTTATGTAAATTCAGTTCACGTAACTTATTTAATTAAAATAAAAATAAATAAAAATAAAAAGATGCACCTGACACAAATGAATCGTCTATTATATAAAGACTATAATTAAAAATAAATAAAATAAAATATCCATTAGATAAACTCACTGACTCGTGAAAATTTCCACATTTCACATGGAACATTCTGATGAAGTGGAGTTGGGCTATATAATATGCTTTTTAAATAGTGTAGTGAACAATTCCATAGTGGAACAAAATTTCTATCTTGAGAAATCTCTTAGTAAAACAGTGAAGTGACAAATTCAAAAACAAAAACAAATCACAACCAATGAGTGAAAGAATGCACCATTACAAATAAAGAAAAAAAATATATAGAAGCTTTCGTGTCTAACATCTTTCACTTTGCTATTAATTTGCGTGCACGCTGATTGGCACCTTTAACTCGAGAGTTTAGCTCATCAACATCGTCACTAAGATGATCAAGAGCTTTGTTTTGGCTGCAAAATTATCATTAATTCAATGTCAAACATTATTAGGGAATCAATTAAGTACCACTCTCACATAACACAACTATAGACAAATAACTCATTTTCCACCTTCATTTCTTTCATTTCAAATTACTCCCTCAAAAATAAAATCCTTAATGACACAATTTCTAACATTCATATTATTTTATTTATTTTTTTAAAATTAAAAGAATCTCTACATTTAACTGCAAATACTAGTCCAACAAAATAATTAAAAATTATTTAAGTAGTTATCTATTTTGATAGATATTTTTTAATAAATAAATTTGTGACCAAGAGACAAGTTTCTCCAGCACATGTCATACTATATTGATATTTTTTTTATATCTCATATATAAGTTATTGTTCCAAAATATGAATAAAACGGGGTATTTTGATTTTAAATTTCGATTTGCAACTGCAGTTACAATATTGTAAATTTTGAAGTCTCTGTAATAGTATCATAGTCACAATTTTAGACCGTATCAACTGTATTTTTGCACAATCTAAAAATGTGGAACCACAACTGCTAGCGCAATTTAAAAACACGATGCAAAATGTAACACAAATTATGATTATTAAAAGTATACTAAAGGCTTTACCTGTCTAGTTCAGTTCCCATACTAATTGCCATACCCTTCAAATCACCCAATATATTACTGAGATCTGAGAGTGCATCATCTTGTTTAGCTTTTTCATGCTGTTTTAGTTATAACCATAATAACAATAATGAGTTAATCCAATGAAAGTGTTACTTCAATTTAGATAACAATATTTCATAAACATAATAAGTAATTAAAAACACAACACATACATCTATTTTCTGATAGGCATTGGATGATTCAGAAGGAGGTGTGGTAGGAGCAGAACGTCCCTTAGGCAAAGGAGCTAGCCCCAACTTTTCCCTATCTTCCTTATTCTTTATATTCTTTTTGGATGAATTATCTGATCACACACCAAATTCAATTATAACATTATTATTTATCATACCTATAGAAAGAAGTGTTGTCAATTTGCATATACCAGAACATAACATCATTTGTTCAAAATTTCGCTATGCTGTACAGTTATAACGAAATAGCTTCGCTATAAATGCTATTTGACAATATTGTTTTTACCAAATAATGTATTGTAGAACAATAATTTTTTATTCAAAATCCACTACGCTATAGCTGTTATTTAACAACACCGATGAAAATAACCAAAATTTAAAGTGATACTAAATAACTCATAAGCATGAAGGTAAGAGAAAAACCTGATGTAATTACAGGGCCTTGTATTTCCCTGGTCTTCTTTGGCTTCCATGGTTTAGAGAACATGCCCCCAAGATTGTTTAAGAGTTTTTCACCCTGTCAAGAGTTAGAATCATGTAAATTTTTGGAATTATGTAAATATAACATAAGTTGAAAAATGATATTAGTTAGGTTGTTGTTTAGATATTTAATCTAATCAAAGTAAGAGTAAAATGAGTAAATTGCAATGACATGAAATAAAGTATTATTTGACTGTTCATATTTCTTTATTTCTATATATCATAAACATACCCTACTCAAATCTTTCTCAGTGTCAACAACCATATTGTGAGTCCTTGTAATCTGATCACCCTGCTGGTGCAGCATGTCAAGTGTCTTTGTAGCATCTTGTCTAATATCTTCAGCAATCCTCAAACAATTATTAACAGTATTTGTTGTCTCCTCAGACTTGTACACTGCATAGTTTTCCAGCTCCTGAACACTTTGGTTCTCTAGTCCTCCAGAATCTCGGAAACCGGTTTTGTACCTGTCTTTTGATGCCGCCGACGATGCAGTTGAGGAAGGCTTAGTTGCGGAAGGCTTTCTTCCCCAATCATCGTCGTCATCATCAAAGTAGTTTCCTTTTGACTTTGGCATTGGAAGGACTGGCTCTGAGGATGTTCGTCTGTCTGGAGTAAGGGTTGTCTTCTTGTCGGGTTCAGCATCTGAACCCGATGATGCAGGGTTTGTTGGTGGTGGTGCTTTTCGAAACCCGAACATTTTCTCGTTTAGGAGAAGAAATGGTTTTCAAGTTATGTAAAAGCTGGTGCAAATAAGCTTTCTGTTAGAAATAGTAAAAACAGATGACTAGTAAATAGCCAACCCCATAAAAGACTAAAAGAAATTAACATGCATTCAATATCTTAGTTACATGTATTGTTTATCTTTAACAATGAGGATTCAATGATTTCAGCATGATAGAAAATGTAGCATGAGAATATTTGAGATAATAATTAGTTTAATCTATTATAAAGACTGCATAGCCTCTAAGTTTCCAAAATATTGTTCAAATATTGTTTTTGCTTTTTCTTAATTCCTTCTATTCCAAGTAATCTTATTTGAAGTGAACCAAACGTATGAAAATTCGAATTTGGATTGTCTATATTATAGGAGTCTAATCGTTTCTACTAGACTCAACCTCCATTGGTTAGTTCAAATTTTGTTCAATTCATGACATTTCATAAAAGTAAATAAAACTAATAGTAAATCTGAATAATGAGTCGATTTTCTTTTATATAAGAGGAAAATTGTTGAAACATTACAAATGTTATTGCCTTTACGATTCTTTCTCGAGGAATTAGTTTATGCAATTAAGCATGAAAATATCTAGTTTATAAAAAAAACGTAGAATACAATCTAATCCAAGAGTATACATTTGAAGCCATGAAAAAAATGACATTCAAATTCTGAATTTGGGAAACATTCATACAACCAGAATGAAATATAATAAAAAAAATTGTATTTTGAAAAGTTGATGCAATTAATTAAAAATATAAATCAACTATTCAAATACTGTTTTACTTATTCATTCGAGATTACTTGGTGAAGAAGGCAAAACGCTATCCATAAAAGTTAACATTTTCATGAAACAAAAATGTTGAAGTTTCTATGAAATAATTAGAAAAGGAAATTAAGAAAACAGAGAATCCAAAATCAATGACAACAACAATAACAATAACAATAACAAAAATCAAAACAAAAATTGTGAGAAGTGTACATGAAATTGTTGGACAAGAAGGATGTGTTGTGTGGTACACAAACCCAAAAGTTGTGATGGGTTTGCGTACTCGAAAGGGAAGAAAAAAGAAGAGAGGAATGTGAAATGGTTGATCCGAAGACACGAAAGAGAGTGAGAATTGTTTGAGTTTCGTTAATAATAAAAAGGAACAGATGAAAGGAAGCGCGAAAAAACAGATACCTCTGTTCTGTTTCAACCATACAAACACCATTTGACAACTTTAGACCGTTGGCTTGGGAAACAAAAGGAAACTACCTTCTCTTCATTTTCTTTTACCATCCTATAAATAAATTTAAGAAAGAAAAAACATGTGATTCATAGTTGTAGCATAATATGGCCTTTTATTTTCTTATTTTAAATAAGAGTTAACTACTATAAATGTCATTTCATTTATGAATGATTATAATATTAATTATTAATTTATTTATTTTATTAATTTCTCATTTAAAAAAATTAATTTTTTTTATGTTATTTAAAAACAAAACAAAAAAATTTAATAAATTATCAATATTATATATATATATATATATTAGAATATATGATTTTAGTGACTTATAGTAGCCAATTAATCATAGCGGTATAAAAATTTATATATGAAAAACTCTTTTTTTTGTATTTGATAATGCTCGAAATAATGATAATATTAATGAAAGATTGTTGGATATAACGATGACATTAATGAGAGTTAGTGTTGTTGTGAATTAAAAAATAAAGAAGTCTCGTGAACGAGAGATATCACATACTAGTAGTGTATACAAAGTGAATGTATGAAAATTAGGGTGTGCTTCAAGTGATACTTTAATATTATAACGGATGAAGAATGTATGCAAAATTGACCACCACACTGTTATCCGGTCCTAAGTGGTGTATTATTTTTTGGCTAAGTGATTTAGGATTTAGGGCATGAGACTTTTCTCTATATTTTGAGTGGTAAAGACTTCGTGGTTGATAGTCGGTCTTGCACAATTTTGACAGTACCTCTAAACATCTTAAATAGAACGACCTAATCTAGGATTCAACTCATTAATATTTTTAATAATATATTGTTTTTTTAAAGTTTTTTTCAAAATTAAAAAACAGATAATATATAAGTCAATTAATGAACTAAAATTAAATGTTAGAGAACAAAATTCGAGATAAAATATATTTATATTTTAGATACATAAAATGTATTTTGTCTCTATACAAACTGAGACAAAAAAAATCCGTGTTAGAGTTTAGCAGTGTTTCAACTTCATATATATAAATAATGTTTGTCTTAGGATATAGAATGATACAATTAAATGATACAATTTATCGACAGATTTCAATAATAAGTGTAAAAATGGAAAATTATCAATGCAAGTACTTTAATTTATGAATATTTAATAGTATGTATATGTAATGATTTAATTACTCGATACAATTCATAAGCACTTCTACAAGCACCACTTAGATAACAACTTTATATAGTTTGTTTTTTTCTTTTGAGAGAAAAATTAGATCTAATAAAAATAGTAGATTTAATTTGGTTTGATTTTTCCAATATTTTCTTACCAACTTTAAACTAAATCAAATCGATGAAGAAACAGTTGATTGTGTTTGATTTTGGTTCAATCCGATCCACAATTTTAAAAAGTTAAAAAATAAAATTTAAAAATAATTTTTTTTTTTTGAAAATATCTTTATTTTTATTTATACATCTTTTATGAATTTGACCATTTTAAAGTGAATAATTAATTTTAGAAAATAAAATAAATAATATTAATTATTAATAATTAAATAAATTATTAATATTTTATACACATACATGATTAGTCATTGATGGTTAAAATATCAAAAATTGATTCATTCACTTTTTCAATTTCTCACTTTAAAAAAGCTAAATTCATCTTCTATATATATAAAATATTTGGAGATATTATCAATATCATAAATGCATTTATAGTAAAAGATATAATTTTAGTGAGATTCTTGAAGCCAATTAGTCGTAGCAGTGAAAAACTCCAGTTTTTTGTATTTGATATTATACAAGTCAATTCATGAATGAAAATTAAATTGTTGGAGAAAGAAATATGTGAAAAATATGTTTATGTATTAGAGGCAGAAAGTGTAGACACTAAGAAAATTGTGTTTTTATACAATGAGCTAAGTTGATTATGTGTCACCCGACTTAACAATTGAGACATAGATTTAATCTTAATAAGTTTAAATCAGTTGATTAGGTACACGAGTTAAAAAAAAATAGACAGTAACAATTTTGTAAATATGTGAAACACATTTAATGTGGTTATATTAGCAATCAACTTAAGACAGACCAAAAAAATAAAAATTAACATATCTCATCTTTATCTATGTTTAAGTCAATTGTTGGGTAAACGGGTTAAGAATATGAGGCGGTGACAATTTTGTAAATATGTAAAATTCATACGATTATATTTGTAACCAACTTTGGTAACCGACTTAAGACTGGAGAAATAAAACAAAATCGCATACACTTAAAAATATTTATCTGACCTACATTTTATCTTCCCAGACATATGTTTTCCTCTAAACTTCGTCATCGCGTTCCCTAACACTTATTTGACGTGCATTTTATCATCACCACCTCATTGATTTGTGAAGACATGTTTGATTCTCAAGATCTTGCTTTTTTTCCGCTTGAATTTAATTAATTGGACGTTTGTAATTTGTGTGTTTTAATTGTTCTTGATGTTTCTTTCTCTGTAATTAAACTTAGATGTTTTATGTGTTAATGTTTGGTGGAATTTTACATTGTTATATTATTTTAAATAATAGTTTGAATACAAAAACGTTCTTGGGTCAAACACATTAGTGGAAAATCTAACAAATCGTGAGAACTGGACTTAGTCCAATTGGTTGAACCATGATACATCGTGATCTCCTTATCTCTATCCTTATTTACTTCTCACTCACTAATCACATATCACCTAGAAATAATTTATTTTATTCATTTTTAACTCACCCATAATATTATGGATCATACTAAAAACCTATTTTTCTTGTGATCGATATTACTACTTCATGGTAATATGTCAAGAAGTTTGTTTTCCTATTTAAAACATAACCAAAAATAGCATGTTAAAATTGAACCAAAAACATGTTAAGAATCAGTACCAATATATAGTTTAAACTAGAAACATGTGAACAATAGCATGTTAAAACTATCAAGAACCAATACCAATATGCAGTTAAAATTGAACCAGAAAATTGTCAAAAATACAAACATAATCGAACCAGAATTTGAACTAGAACAAAATATAATCGGAACTAGAACTAGAATATAACATAAGTTGAACTGAGACAGAACTAGAAGTAAACATCCAGTTAAACCAGTATTGAACCAGAGCTAAAACTATATTAAATCAAATTCAAAATGAACTAAATCAATATGTAGTTAAAATCAGATTTTATAACTGTAATAGGGTGAAATGTACGATTTACTGTAAATTTATGATAAACGCAAGTTTTTGTCTGTAGATTTACGCTATAAGTTTATATACCATTTGTGACTTTAAACAAGATAAAATCATCAACTCAATGCCAAGTTGGGGAACAACCCCCAAGGGTTTTTTTTTTCTTTCCTTTTCCAATATTTGTTGAATCTTAGGACATATAATACCTTTAAATCATAGCATGAGCTATTTCTATTTGACAATCCTTAATTTAATGTAATGTTTCAAATCTTCAAGTTATGTTATGATAGGCTTATCTCTATATTCTAATACAACCATGTTGAAAGCCTCACATATGTTGTTTTCTTGGAGGTCACATTGCGTATCATTGGGAAATGCAGACCTAGTCCACAAAAAGGGTTGTTGCATTGCTTTCTCCAAAATCCTGAATCAATGTAGCCCTTTATGCCAACCAAAGAAGTTCTTTGAAATATCCTCCAAGATAATTTTCTTTTCTTTCAATTTTCATATAAGTGCTTAACACATAATTTGTGTTCTACATGGGCTCCAATGTTGGGCAAATAGCATGTATCCATCCTTGAAATCAATTCATAAAAAGTCGTTACATAAATCAATTCATAAAAAACTAAATAAATTAACAAATATAAAAACAATTAATAAACAAAGGCATACATACCTTCTGCTAATATGAAATGAATGCATATTGTCTATATTGAACATTGTTGAGGTCTTCCAATAACATATCCATAAACCATTTCCATGAGTCTTTTGTTTCCACTTCTACAATTTCATATGTAATTGGAATCGTCTGATTATTTCCATCTTTACATATTGTAGCTATTAACTGATCACCATATGCTCCCATCAAGTAACAAACATCCAACCCAATTAAAGGCTTGCATGAATTAGAAATCGCAACCTTACAAGCCTTCAAACATACATATATTCTCTAAAAGATCGGTTCAACATCAGACATACCACACTTAATAATAATTGTAGAGTTTGGATTTGATCTCCTCATTTCATCAGCATATTCTCTCAAGTGTGCATATTGCTCCATTTTAGCACCTTGAATCATTTTTAAGTCTCTTACTTTCGCTCTATATGCTTCGTATATAGACAACTTTGCACCCCATTTCTCAAGTGTCTCAACAATCAATCCTTTGAGTTTCATTTAAGGTGTATATCTCAACATATGAGTGAAATTCATGGCAAGCCATTCAATCTTAGCTTGTCAGTATTTTGTTGTCCTATGACATGTATGATCATTTTTGAAACTCAATAATTGTCAATATTCATTTCAAGTCCTCTTACTAATTCTTATGTAAAATGGATATTGTGGCCCACATCTAACAATCATTCTCTCTCCATCATTCTTTTTGAAATTCACATTTTTTCTTAGTCTCCATTGTAAAGTCTTTAATAATATTCTTAACCATCGCTTTTGTATTGAATTTTATGTCGAACTCAAACCTTACTTCATCACCATTTTCAGGCTGATTAAATTTCGGAAATCTCCTAACATTCTCTTCATCAACTTCACTTATTGGTGGAGTATCCAAATCATCAGAGCTCACATCATTTTCATCCAAATTAGTTGAAGAACTAGGCCTTGAGTTTCCTCTTGGGTTTGCATGTCTTTTAGATGAATTTTAATTTCATAAAACGTTAACAAATATCTCAGTTGGTATTTTAGAAATCAAGTCCCAATCATCACCCTCATGGAACTCCCCCATATTATCATCATTTGAATTAGTAACATAATCCTCATCTTCTTCACTCACATAATCATCACCAGTTCCCTGTTCATAATCCTCATTTTCTTCACTCGCATATTCCTCACTTGCTACTTGTCTAGCTTCAGCATGGACTGGTTCATATTCTACTTGAATTGGTTCATGTTGCTTAGCTTCAGTTTAAACATAGTCAGCTTCACCTTGAACTTTTTCAACTTCAATTGACTCTTGAATTGGACATTCATCACTAATAATAGGATTATATATAGAGTGTTGCACAAAGACTTCAATTACATTGACCCCTTTAAAATCATGTTCAACAAATTTTACTAAGCCCACAAGTAAATGAGTACTTGATACCACAAACATTTAATATTCATATATCCCAAACTTTTGACCAATTCAATATTTTTCACGATGTACATTAAGTCTACATCCCAAGACCAAATCGTTTCATCCACTTGGCCACCAATGTACATGTTCACTAGATGATTTACAAAACTATCCCTATGGTTAATTCTTAACCTAACTTTGTGGACTTCTGTTCTATGAAAAATTAATCATTGAATACCAAACAACTCAATCAAACTATAATGCAATAAACTATACATTGTCCACAAAATAATACACCAAAGCATGTAAACCACATTACTAAAAAAGCATAAAGGCCAAAAGGCACAACTACAAAAAATAGAGTTTAATATTGTTAACACTAAAAAAGACAATTTTTTAATATAGAATTTAATATTGTTAACAATAAAAAAAATGAAAAAGAATTTTTTTTTTTTTTGAATAGGATACTATTAACACATAAAAGAGACATGTTGATCTAAATGTTTAAATATAGCAAAAAAACAAATACATAAACTCTAAAATCAAATACCTAATATAAATTTTTGTATCTTCTGAAGAGAACACGAAACATTAGTATAAACACGTTTAAGGCGATTTTTTTAAATATTAATTAAAAAAATGAGGCGCACAATTTTATAAATATGTAAAATTTATTTAATGTGGTTATAATAACCGACTTGAAATTGATAATAAAAGAAGCATATGTCATAGTATCTCCCTCTACGCGATCTCTCTACGCGATCTATCTAAGAACTAAAACGCTTTTGCTTCAGTGACATGCGTTCCTCTCTCTCCATTCCTTGTGCTTTGTCTCCATTTTATTAACCGCTTTGAATAAAAAGTGTACATAGAAAATTAGTAATGTAAATAATTTAATTTATATAATATTAAATAACATGCATGTATATGCAATAATTTAATTACCGATACATTGGATAAACACTTTTATAATATAATCATTGAGCGTGTAGATATTATATGATGAAAAATATGTTTAACATTGTCACGACAAAATTTATTCAAGTATTTGAAGAAGTGTTATAATTTAAAAAATATATGTCACTGTATTGTATAACAAAAATCATGTTACTTGTTTTACCATATCATATTGTTTAAATTATATGTTTGAATTTGTAGATATTCAATATGTTATCAAGCTTTAAAAAAGATGGCATTAATCATATTTAACAATTTTGAGCTCATTTCTTTTGGGAAATACTTTGACATAAGAATATTGGAATAACAAAAAAAATGAAGAAAAAAAAGTACGACAAAATGAAGACAATTACCAAAAAGTTTAATGTTACATTATTTACTATAGTTATACTATATGTTTTGCTATCAAAAATATGAATTTGAGGGCACATTTGGTGAAGTTTGTTGTTTAATATGTAGTACATTTTATTATATTATAAAACTGGTGTAACATGATCCCTTATAACACCTATTTTATCTAAAAGTTGATGTTTTATGTGGAGATAACACGTAAATTAAATATCTTATGTAGACATATTTTGATCAGTTGCACACACTTATAACACTTGTTGCATTATATATGACATATAACACCTCTTTTTATCTAGGAGTGAAATACCTTATTGATATGCATATTTTGATCATGTCAAAGCACACATGTGTAAGTTAAAAATTGAGGTTATGTTATAGATACTACCTACAACACTTATTACTATTACACCAGATTTTTTTTTATTTACAAAAATCAGTGTTATCCAAAATAATATGTGTAAAAAAGCTTTCTTGCACTGGTGAAAAAGTGAAAAATATTGTATTGAAAATATAAATAGTATTAATTAAATATATAATTGAAAAATAAAAATACATTAAAAATTAAAAGGGTAATTCATTTAAAGACATTTTTTTCTTGCAAATGAATTTGCCATTGTGAAACGAAAGAAGTATATTCTTTTAAGATAACATTATTAATATAATATAAAATAATAATAATAATAATAATAATAATAATATAATTATAGTTCGGAAATCATGCAATTAGTTTAGAATAACATGAAGCAATTGAAACCTAAAGTAATAAAAGTTATGTTTGATTAATTTGGTAAAACTTGGACCCAAAAATAGAAAAGTTTGAAACAATTTTTTGAGTGTTAGTTTGATTCTTGTATGCTATATTTGGAGATCATTTTTTTTTTATCAAAGTTGAATATAAATATCAACTCTAACGAATATCGACGACACTCTTAACTGTTTTCTTATATTTTATAAATAAGTTAATAATTCGATCAATGAAAATTAAAAAAAAAAAAATCGAAGATATTTTTCAAAACTCAATTTGTCAAACCAATATCAATAAACCACCATCTCAAACATAAATATTAAAAAAATCATTAATTTAAATTTATAAAAAATATGATTAAACATTATTATTATTTTGAATAACTTTTAGACATTGATCTAAGATTTATTTGACTCAACTTAGAATTTGCCAACAATTTTATCATCAATTGCGCATGGTCTAGCATATAAACAAGCCCAAAAGAGATGTATCTTTTTTACTTTTTAGCCCGACTTAAAAGTCTGAATAAAAAAATTAGTTTGAGTTGGACCGACTGGTGCAACTTAGAAACCATAAACAAGATTTGGGCTGACCCATTAACTAGATTAATTTCCTCATATTAATTAGAGATTTGTTTAAATATTTTTTTTCTTTTTCCTACTTTGCAACTGTGCACTTTATTAGTTAGTAATAGCAATTAGTTACGTTAATTAATTATAAACGATTCAATCCGTTAATAGTTAGTTTACAGTTAGAGTTCTAACTAATGCTATCTCTTGTACTCTTATATAAAGCAAGCCTTCTTGCTATTTTCATTTGTAACTTCGATGATTTTATCAATCTAATGAGATATATTTAGAATATAATCTTCTATTTTCAACCTTTTATTACACTTCTCTTCTCTTTCTATAAGTGAGGAATCAAATTCCTTTCTAATCCAAATCATGTATTTATATTATATATATTGATATAATATGTATTAACAATTTAACTAAGCGAGAATACAAATTATTTTATTCTACTCCAAATGCATTAAAGAACAAAAAAAGAGAATACAAGCTTATATCACTTTTTCTTCCAAAATTTATAAAGATATATATATATATATATGTTTGTTTTCTCTTAAATTTATTTAGAGAAGCGATATAATTTATACGAGTTCCACCAACCACTTTAGGTGATATATAATTTTAAAGTATAAGATTCACATTAATTTTATTCGATAAGAGAATAAATGTAGACAATAAGGTGTTTCTAGTAATTTTCTTTTATTTAATCACTCGTTAATCAATTACTTTTTAGTTAATCATTGACAATTAGATTCTTAATATGGTTAGTATAAGCATCTACATGTATTTTATGATAATAATGGAGAGGAAAAGTACATATTTTAAACATAAACATAAATTAAATTTTAATTTGTTTAAAACAATAAACTTATAGTGAAGTTTAGTAGCATATAAAAAGGGACCGTCCAACTGTCTTATGGATTAATTGATAAAGTTGAACCAATATATAAGAGGACCAAAGACCTCCACAACTACTAGGATGACACAACAAATGAATGAGTCCTTTAGGTATGGTCGGAGATTTGATTATTTTGTATAAAACAACATTTATTCGGATAGGTTAATTCTTTGAATAAATTTTTACACTTTAAATATTAGTCTTTAATTTTTACTTTAAACAAGATAATAAAAAACAGGATCGACCTTTGGACATGTGTTACTTACCAACAACACAAAGTCCTTTTTTTATTTTGAAAAAAAAAGTACTATGGGTCCCAAAAAATAGTAAGAGATAAAGGTTTATTATGCACTATAGGTAGGGCCTAGAAATATTTCTAAAAAAAAAAAAATCATCCAGAAACATATTCAGATTTTAAGAACAAAAAAAAGTGGCATATTTTTTGAATAAAAAAATAGAATTAAATTTTGGTTTTTATTGACGTTATTTATAATAAAAAGAATTGTTTATTATTTTTATATTAATGATGTTATTTGCAAAATTTTATATTATTTATAATTTAAATAAAGAATAGTCCTTTTCAAATTTTTAATGCTTCTTTCTATTAAAAATTCAATTATTAAAATTAAAACATGCCTCTAAAATATCTAATAAAACTTTCATAAAAAAAGTTCCGCAACTAGAAACCATGGTGAAGAGATTTGGACCCAAATTCATAATGATTCATAAAGTCTTCAACTACTAAAACTTGCACATATGGAACGGCATGGACAAAACCATAGTTTCATGAAACAATTATATTTTGTGACAATATTGGAAAAACCAGTCGTGTGGAGGCTCCTGTGACTGTCTTCGTTTATTCATGTGCATGGCTAGCAAGTACGGACGTTAATATTGACATATGATATTAAGCAATCAATGATATCACCATTTCTAAAAATAAATAAATACTACTCCATTATAAAATATAAATAAAAACGAATTAAAAAAATAAATTGTATTTAGTCTTAATTTTAAATTGTGTATATTAATTTTTTAGATTTTTTTTTTTATATATCATAACTTGTACCCCATCATTTCTCTCTTTACATTGTGGTTAAAGTGATTCAATAATGTATGTTTATTGTTTTGTTTTTGAGTTTGTAATTTTTCTGAAAATCTTGAGATTTTAATTGACCTCGATAATATTACGTGAACTGAATTCACGTACATTATAAAATTATAAAAACCTCATATAGTACGTGAATTAAGTTCACGTAAACATACGTGATTTAAGTTGTGTAATTAATGGAGTTTGAGATTCATTGGTAGTACGTGAATTGAGTTTACGTAAACATACTTGAACTGAGTTCTCGTAAACTGTAAAATTGTAAAAATCTCAGGTAGTACGTGAACTAAGTTTACGTAAACGTACTTGAATTGAGTTCATGTACATCGTAAAATTATAAAAATCTCAGGTAATACGTGAACTTAATTCACGTAAACGTACTTGATGTGAGTTCACGTATTAGTATTGCATAATCCTAAATTTTTAATGTTCCTTTTTCTTGATGAAGATGGAGATTGAGAGAGTTAAGATTTTAAAGATGAAAACGAATGAATGAAATTAGAGTTAAAAATCCAATAAATAGGTAAATTCGAACATGAGATCTTACATATATATGTTGTTATCAATTCTATTTCTCTTATTATTCTGCTAGTTATTTATTATCTTTTTTTTTTCTTTCAATTTTCATAGTCTTTCTTTCTCTTACCATTTATTAAGTTTGATTATGAAAAGTAATTTTGAAAAGTGTCATGGTGATTAACTTTTATTAAATCTCTAAAGTTAAATATTACTAGCGCATAAAAGCTTCTTTAGACCGATTTTTATTCTTTAACATCAGTTTTTGTAATAGTAAACATCGATGTAATATTAATTGATGTCGTAAGTAGGATCTATAACACTGATTTTTAAAATTGATGTTATATTTTCTTTTATAACTCCGGCTTTTCACTAAAACAAGTGTCATAAGTGTTCTGACCTAATCCAAATATGTGTATTTATCACATTTTACTCTTGTTTTTGAAAAATAAGTGTGGTAAGTCACATACAACACAATTTATAGATAAAACATGTGTTATACATGTCCACAACTTATCAAAATCAAAATATGTATCTATACCAAATATTTTATGCATACTTAATGAAAAAATAGGTGTGTTATGTCCACGTATAATTTCAATTTGTTGATAAAACATGTGTTATAAGTAATTATATTACACTAATTTTATAGAATGATCAATGTCATATATGTTTGTTTCTTTTTTTTCTTCAAAATTTTGTTTATTTGTGCTACTTTTATTATGTAAAATTTAGATTTTGACAACAATTGCATCAAATGTGTCCAAAATTTTATATTTTGTATAATAAAAGTGCTATATAATATATGTTTGTTTCTTTTTTTTCTTCAAAATTTTGTTTATTTGTGCTATTTTTATTATGTAAAATTTAGATTTTGACAACAATTGCATCAAATGTGTCCAAAATTTTATATTTTGTATAATAAAAGTGCTATATAATATATGTTTGTTTCTTTTTTTTCTTCAAAATTTTGTTTATTTGTGCTATTTTTATTATGTAAAATTTAGATTTTGACAACAATTGCATCAAATGTGTCCAAAATTTTATATTTTGTATAATAAAAGTTCTATATAATAAAAAACAAATTGATTCAATTGTGTCCTTATATTTTAGATAGAAAAATTAATACATAGTATAAGTATATTAAAAAATGTAACAATAAGTAACATTAAACTTTTGTTAATTGCTTCCGTTTTGTCATACTTTATTTCTATTCATTTTCTTGTTGATCCAAAATATCTTTTATTCTTTGACTATTTCACAAAAGAGTTGAATCTAAAGTTGTTTGATAAGATCGATAACATATTTCTCAATTTGTGATAAGGTATTGAATATCTACAAATTCAAACATACAAGTAAATTAAATAATATAATATAGTATAACAAAAAGTTATGATTTTTGTTAAAAAATATAGTGGCATATAATTTTTTTAAATTATATCACCTCTTTAAATCTTTCAACAAACTTTAGTACAACAATGTCAAACATATTTTGCATCACATGATATAGTGTCCAACAATTGACTTGTGGAGGTCATTATGAAATGTATGATCATTAACCTTCGATGTAGGTATGTGACACCTGTTTTTTGTTCATCATATGTTAAACGTCTTATACTTTTTTTTCATTTACAAAAGTGTCCCTGCTCGAACTTATTACCCCTATTATTTATAATATCAAGGTTATATATTATTCTTATGTCCATTCTTTAGGGTATATTTCTTAATTAGGTTGTCATTTTCGAAAATGACAATCTATTATTAATTACATGACAATTTTTTATGTAACTATTGTAATACCTACTAGAATCGTAAAGTGGTTTGAGGGAGGAATGTAGGAATTAGAGTGATAAAGTGATCGTGAATTTAACTTATCTCCCTAACAAAATTAACAACTAACCAGTAATATTGATCTTTTTAAAAAAACTATTATGATAACTCCTTAATATTGGTATAAAATTATTAAGGAAGGATTGAAAAATTTACTTATAGAAAAAGAAATTAATAATATGAACTAACGGGTAAAGTACTTTCTATTGAGTTTTGATTAAGGTTTTTTATAAGGATTAAGAAAAATATAAATTTTTTTATAAATAAAATTTATTAAAAAAAAGTATACGGGATACTCTATACTATTTAAACCAAACTAAAAAAAATATTTTATATTTTCAACTAACTACTCAACATTGGTTCCTCCCCTTTGAAAATAATGTTGTTTCTCATATTACACATCACCAAGTTATTGTCAACCAAATGATGTCTCACATTAGTGTTAATTTCACCTTCAAAGTATTTCCAACTAGGGCCATTTACTCAACAAAGTCATGTTAAAAATTTCCAAGTTTTTTTATTCCCAACCCCTTTATTCATAGGTATACATATTTTTTTCCATTTTATCTAATACACCTTCATATTCTCCACTCCTTTGGCCTACAAAACATTCCTATGGATTTTATAAATTCACTCAAAATCTTTTTAGGTTCTTTGAAAAATGAGAAAAAATATATAAGGCAAAAACAATTATCGAAAAATAAAAGTGATTGTATCACCAATAGATAAGTTGTGTCGCTTCCAACAAGAATGTATTTTCTTTCATTGTTTCCACTTTTCAATAAGAATTTGATATTGCATGCATATTCAAGAAGTCATCTTTCACATTGATTCCATACAATTTTCAATTCCCCAGTTCATTGTGTTGTATGACTTTTCAAATTCAATCTTTAGAAACAAACAATTATCTTTACTTCTCTTTGCCATGTCTAAAATTTGATTAATCACAAAATTCGACATCCAATGTTTGTCTAGATGGAAGAAAAACAAAATAAAATATATAAATTACATTACCTAGAATTGGTGCGTGGATGGAAGAATATTTCCACCAATATGTATACAAGCATACGATCAAATATATGGGTACGTATTCTTAAAACTATGGTGAATGGTCAATTTAAGGAATAATGACTAAAAGAGTTCAGTTATTTCTTTTTCCAGCACATCACTATGATGAAACTCATTAAGAAAAGATAAAAGAAAATTGAAATAACTCTATTATCACTAATTCATGGAATTAGTCTCTTATTTTAAAAGTCGACGATTTTGATCAATCTCTCATATTTTTGAACTAATAAATGATGATTTGACATATTTTAAATGACATGACATACAATTTTATGATATAGAACCATCAAAATGAATAAATTATTCATTTATTATTAAGTAAATTAAAAATATGAAATATTTATGAAGGCGAAAACTAAGGTTTTACGCTGTTTTATTCAAATTTCTTATAGTTAATCATTCAACATTATCGTATAAAATGTCATGTTATTTTAAGCATCCCACGTCATTATGTTTTAATTAAATAATCAGAAGAAAACTAAATTTGTCGACTTTTAAAATCAAAAGATCAATTTTATGAATCTATAAAAATAGAATATCAATAAAACTACAATTAAATTAGCTTGAAACTATTTGAAGATCGATTGTTACTCCCATCACAATTTCACCCTCTCTTAATAAAGTAGGTTATTAACCAAATATTGCCTTCATTGGATAATTGCTTGAATGGAAGACCAATAATACATGTTTATTAAATGTTGCTTCTTTAAAACACTCTTCAAGATGGTCTTTTAGTTGATTCTTTATTACTTCTTGTTAGCTTTACAAATTTGTTGTTTGGATTGCAAAAAAAACATAAATAATGTGTCTGATATTAAATGAATGAAATTGCTTTATTGATTGAATATATTGTGCTATTTATATATGGCTTTATTCTCATTCATTATAACTATCTTCTAACTAACTAATTAATTGAGTGGTTAGTTAGGTGTTATCACACGCAACTAATGTCTTACTTGAATTACAAGTTATCTAACTCTTTCCCTTAATTCAAGTATCTGAGTGATACTACACCTATCATTTTTCTAAATTCCTCAAATCTATTTGTTCTCATTGCCTTTGTGATGATATCAACCAATTGTACTTTAGTTTGGCAATATTTGAGTTTTAGCTTGCATCTTGCAACTTGATCTCTTAAGAAGTGAAAATTTGTATTAATGTGTTTGTTTTTTCCCATGAGACACAAGGTTATTTGCTAGTTTTATGGTTGAGATGTTGTTAATCATCAATGGTACTGGCTTGCACACTTCAATCTTCAATCATGCTATCAACGATTCCAGCCACAATGTTTGGCATGTTGGATAACAACCAATAATGTATTCAACTTCACATGATAACAATGCAATGACTGACTACTTCTTTAAGCTTTATGCCATTGGAGATTTCATAAATTTAAATATATAGTCGAATGTACTTCTTATTTCATCCTTATCTCCATACCGTTCAAAATATGAATATCCTACCAAGTCTCCATTTTCCTACATCAATTCTATTTGAAACAGGATTTCATGCTCCAATGTGCCTTGAATATATCTCATGATTCTTTTGATTGTCATCCAGTGAGTTTGCTTAGGATTTTACATGAATATTCTTACCACATCCACACCATAGCAAATATCAAATCTTGTGTTGCATAGGTATCTTAAGGAGCCAACAACTTGCTTGAATAAAGTGGTGCCAGCCAACTCTTCTTCAATTTTTTTTGCTAGATTTGCATTGACTTCAGTATGTAATGCTTCACATAAACTCCATATTCTATTGTGCACTTGATGAAGCCCATGCAAATTAAGATTGAGTCAATTCATTTGTTCCAAGCTCTTGGGGCTTACTTTAAACCATAAAGAATTTTTCTTAATTTGAACACTTTATCCTTCTTTCTTTAATCACAAATTCTGGTGGTTGAAAGACATACACTTCTTCCTCTAGCCATCCATTCAAAAATGCAAATTTGACATCAAGTTGACACATCAACCAACCTCTAGCACATACCAATGCTATTACTAATCTGATTGTCTCAATTCTAGTCATTGGGGCAAATATTTCAGAATAGTCTATACTTGACATTTGTAGGAATCCTTTGGCCCCCAATCTAGCTTTGTATTTGGAAATTGTTTCATCTGGATTCAACTTGAGTTTATAGACCTATTTTACTCCAATTTGTTTTTGTTGATGAAGTAAGTCAATTAAGTACCAAGTATGATTTTTTTCAACTGTGTTGATTTCTTATATCATTGTTTTCTTCCAATGTCTTCTCTTCATAGCTTCTTCAACATTCAAATGTTTTGTATTTGCATATAAAGAAAAGTGAACCAAATATCCACTTTTATCAATTTCATCGTCATTGTATACTTCAAAATCTTTTAAATGTGTTGGTGGTTGTCTTGTTTTATGATATTTGTTTGACCCTATCATTTCTTCAACTATGTCTTCACTGGTCCAGTGATCATCTTGCATTGGTAAAGGAATTTGTGTAGGTTGGTTGATGTTGTTGGTCTCCTATTCTTAAGACTGGTTGGTGATGGTTGCATCTTGTCTCCAGTCCCAGGGTTGGCTGATGTTGTTGGCTTTCTGCTTCTAGTCCCAAATTTCTTGCTCAATTACTTTTAAATCTCTACTGACTACAACATTTCTTTTAGTAGGATCATATAGCCTATATGCACTAGTTTGATGGTACCCAACTAGTATCATTACTTCATTTTTGTCCTGAAATTTCCTTTTCTTCTAATCTGGCACATGCTTGCAACGTAGAGCATCAAATGTTCTCAAGTGCCCTACTGTTGTCTTCTTACCACTCAAGATTTCCTCCCATAGCTTCTTTGTTGGGCATGTATTCAAGATGTGGCATAATTTGATGTTGCCTTTTCTCAGAACTTGTGTGGCAACTTTTTTCCCTTCAACATACTTCTAGTCATGTCTATGATAATTTTGTGTTTTCTTTCATCCTGTTCACTATATTGAAGTGTGTAGGGGGAAGTCACTTCATGCTCCATTCCATTCTTGACACAAAATTCCTCAAACTCATGTGATGTATAGTCACCATCTTCACCTATCCTTAGAACTTTGACAATTTTTCCACTTTGTTTTTCAACTTTCACATTAAATTTCTTATACATTACAACTACTTCATCTTTGGTTTTTATAAAATAAATCCACAACATTCTACTAAATTCATCAACAAAGGTAATGAAGTATTTCTTACCTCATAGTGATGGCACCTCAAATGGTCCATATATGTCACTATGAACCACTTCAAGACAATTCCTTGCTCTTGCTTGCACTTGTGACTTGAATGAGTTCCTTGATTGTTTTCATTAACTGAGCTCACTGCCTTCAAATGTTGAATGTTTGTAGCATGAATGTTAATGACAACGGTTTTATTCTTTGAGAGAGAGACCTTCCATATCATCTTTTTTGTCTATCATACATTTCTAGTGCTTCATTCTTCATAATCACTTAAAATCCTTTTTGAATCAACTAACCTATGCTCAATAAGTTGCTTTTCATCCTTGGTACTTACAACACATTCTCAATTACTATTGTCTTGCCATTTCTTTTTTTGATCACCATGTTTCCAACACTTTCAACTTCCAAGGTTTTGTCATCAGCAAACTTGAACTTACTTCTTCTTGATGTATCAATATCTACCAGCCATTCCTTGTGACTTGTCATGTGATTAAAGCATCCAATATCAAGAAACCATAATTTGGTCTAAGTGGGTTCTTCATTCGTGTCATCCATTAGCAGAACTGTATCTGAGTATGACTCATCTTTTTGAGAAACACATGTCTCATCTTCATCTTTCTTATTATGTTTTCCTTTTTCAGCCTAACATTCATCAAAAAAGTGTCCAAACTTCTCACAATTGTAACATTGCATCTTCTTCCTCTTCTTTTTCTGATCTCCCTTCTTGTGTATTTTTGCTGCCAATGCCTAATTCCTAGGTTGCACTTCATTCCTTTCATCTAATTTAAAGTATCTTGCTTCTAAAGTTCCTTGCAACTCTTCCAGACTCAATTTGGAAGTATCTATGGATTCTTCAATGGTACATACAATGTAATCAAACATGGGTTGCAAGGATCTTAAGATCTTTTCACACAATTTCTGTTTAGTCGACTTCTCACCACAACTATCCATTTGATTTGTTATACTCCTAAGTCTTGAGATCAAATCATACACATTCTCTTGTTCCTCCATCTATAGCAACTCAAATTGTCTCTGTAGGGTCTGCAACTTTACCTTCTTGACCTTGGTGTCTCCTGTATAACACTTCTCAAGAATGTTTCAAGCTTCTTTTGTATTTTTTGCATCAGATATGTTTGTCAAAATTGGCAGTATCAAGACATTGATGAAGAATGAATGTAGCTTACAATCTTTGTTCTTGTTTTCTCTAAAACTGGTAGTTTGCTCCTCTATTGGACTTGCAACCAAATCTTCAAAGTTATTTTCTATGATTTCCAATACTTCTTGGAATCCAAACAATTCCCAACTCTGCACTCTCCATATATCACAATCCTTTCCATCAAAGTGTGGTATATGGGCAAATTTGTTTTCATTGTTTGCACTTAAACTCATCCTAATCCTCACACTCCACTCGTGTTTTGCACTCTAATTTTGGATCAAGGAACCTAGCTTTGGATATCAATTGTTAGCTTTACGAAGTTGTTGCTTGGATTGCAAGTAAACAAAAATAATGTGATATCGAAGTGATGAAATTGCTTTATTGATTGAATAGACTATGCTATTTATACATGGTTTTATGCTCATTCATTCTAACTATCTTCTAACTAACTAATTGAGTGGTTTGCTAATTAGTTATCATAGGCAATTATAATCGTTGAATCAATAAAATTATTTAACTTTAATTTTATCTATTTTAAAAGTCATATGAAAGATTATTTATGACGGTATCCGTATTATACTTATAATATAAAATAATTCCATGAAGAAATACAACAAACGGGCATGATTTTACTAACCTTTCTTATTAATTACTTCATCCTTTTTAAAATGAGTGTTATTTATGATTTTTATATACATATTAAAAACTATAATGAATAGAGGAAATATGATAGTCAATTTATCAAATTATAGTTATAGATTATTGGTGGAGTTTCCGGTTTCCACGATCATAAATGTATAGTGAGATTAATGTTTTGAAAGTAGTGTACATAATAAAAATTGAAAAATTAAAATTAAAATAACATTTAAAAAGTGTTTATTTTGAAACAATTTTTTTTTTTAAAGTGGCCGATATAGTTAACCATAATGAGCTATATCTTTAAAAATGTAACAATGGTTTATAATGACTAGGAATCGATACACATATTATTTTTTTGAGAGCATAATTAAAAGGAAAATAAATTAATGTTTCATTAAAAATTGGAAAAGATAAAACGATACCCTATTTTTTTCACAATATCAAAGATGATGGTCAATATGAAAGGGATAGAGTAGATCTATTTATATACTATAGAGTAGAATTGACTACAGACAAAATTTCTTAAAAAAATTTCCAATTTGAGTCTTGTGAATTAAAGAAAAATGTGGTTGAAACTGAATTTCTCATATTTGTAGAAGAGATCAATTATTGGCGAAGCTGATCGGTATTGCAGTTTTACCAGAACAATTTGTTTTGAAAAAAAAAATAATTTGATATATATACTACTATTTAATTTAATTAAGTAAACTTTTTAAGTTTTAATTTAACTAACAAATACAATATTATAAACTTGGATATATATTTTTAAGTTGGGACTTTAGTGTAAATTAATTATGATATAATTAATTATTTTTTTTTAAATTATAAATTAAGAAGTCTTAGTTTTTTTTTCTTTCTAAATAGTCTTAGATGAATTATTAACCCCCTGTTTATGCACCTAACGACATTGCATTAAAGGAAATATATATTAGTGCATTGGCAAATCTAACAAGTAACAAAGAAATTTTTTGTACCATTTCTTGAATGTTTAGGGCACATAGCCAAATTTAAAAGAATTTAATTTGTGTATGTAATAGGCCTCCTTATAATCAATTTGTGGAACCAGAATAATGGTACGGGATCTCTAATTAGGATTTAGGATTGTCTCAAAATTTTTTTTAATAGTAATACCTTTATCATTTGAAAATTACATTGATAATTTTGTATATTAAATACTTTAAAATTTTATATTTTTCATATTGTGTCTAAAATAAATACTTAATTTCTTCATTTCGGTGAGTTTGTGACACTGATTACAGCCTACTAGGTGTCATTGTCCACTACCAAATGACATAATCCTGAATCTTTTAGAGTTTTGTGATTTTATGACTCAATTTTTAGGATTCGAACATACCAACAAAAATATTATGACGATCCTCGTTACACTATTAGTCAATCATAGTTGTTAGATTATTAAAAGCATTTGATTTTTACAATAACTATCTCTCAAATCATATTTATGAATAGTTATGGTATATTGATAGGATACAACTTTTTACATTATCATTATGAATACATGACAATTAAATTTAACCTAATATCAGTGTTTTATGTTATCAATAATGGATGTTGTAATCATGGGCCACTCATCAAAAATAAATTTCTCCAATGAGAAGTTCCATTAAAAAAAGTAGGTAAATTTTCTGATGGGCCACCTTCATAGCTTGAGGTAAAGTTTACAGTCTCTTTAGGATTTAGGATCTACAATAGTTCATGAAAATTATTTTTCTATTATTATTTTACATAAACACAGAAAATTCATCATCATCTTCAAATAAAACCTATAAAATTAACTATCAATTTCATGAAAATTCATATATTCATAGCTCAAAATTTAAAATATATTAACATTTTCATCTCCAACAACATCAATTTATCAAATAAAAAACTCACACGTTAAAATTTGATCTTCAAATCACCAAGACAATATCTTTTTCTTTCTATCATATTCAAATCAGATCCCTATTCTAAATTTTAAAATGCGAGTTCTTTATTTGATATTGTTGTTGTTGTTGGATATAAAAATATGAGTTTATTTGAAGATTTGAGTTGTGAATTTAATGAAAATGTGAATTTTGTTGTTGATGATTACTAATTTTCTAAATTTTGAATTTTATGGATTTTTGTGTTAAATTGATCAAATTGTTACTTAAAAAAAATAAAGAAGATAAGAGATTGAATTGTTTTGAATCATAAAACTTTTCTATTATTTTGAAATACATCTTAAATTTTAAAACTTTTCTTCTTAATGAGAAAAAAAAAATTCCAAAAATTCTATTATTTTGAATCATGTCGTTGGAACACAGTAATAAAACATAACTCATATTATAATTTATAGTGTACTGTATTTATTTTTAAGTACAATTGCTCTTGTAGTTTCTTAATTTAATTTTAGATAATATTTTAGTTTTTTATTTTTTTTAATTTGGTATTT
>JBBPBS010000858.1:2429378-2482148 GCA_037974835.1 Cicer judaicum
TTAAAATTAAAAAAAGTTACGCCAAAGTTTAAGAGCCTTTATACATTATGTAGATTATATATGCATATAGATTTATTATAAATGATTTACAGGATATTGATTATCATTGTACAATTATATGTTAATGTCCAAGAAATATTTACTGTGTTTTTATACCATCCCAATTTTGTAAGAATATTTTAAAATTAATGATATATCGAGAGAGAAAAAATGGTGGTATATTCATTAAAAATATTTTACAATATTTTAGGGAGATGTATTAGATAAAGACTATATTGAGGGAAATGTTTTAAATATTTTAAAAAAATGTGTAGTGATGTATACATTATAAAAGATTTTTTTTATAACTAAAATTTTAATTGATTTATAATACAAGAATTTTCAAAATTTCAGAATATTTTAAGAATTTATAGTGTTGAATAAAAAACATTAAAAAAAAACAAATAGATTATAAAATTTGCATAAATATAAACTAAACTCATACAATTTTTAAAATCTTTCGATAACAAAATAATTTTAATTTATGTCATCTTAAGTAATATTTATCCACACATATTTATAGTTATAGTAGTCATACATAAATTAAGTTATTTTCATTCCTGCTATTAGATTTGAAGAATACATTCATAATTGGGTACTTTGTTAAGATTTCAAATGCCTAAATAAATGTTTTTAATTATTGTTAACACTTATTCAGAATATTGAAGAAAAATGATCACTACACACTCTCTAATATAATATTCTCAATAAATATTTTTTTATTTTGTTAAAATTTAATTTTCTTTTATAAAATTCAGTTCCACATATTTAAATCTTAATTCAATACACCCTTTAATTATGTTTGGGAGATTTGGGGGAGAGAAATCAAAGAAGTTATGAGAAGTGAGGCTAGGAATAATTAAATGGGACAAAAGAATAGCGACATACTTTGCATGAATTTTTTTCTTTATTGGGTTTCTAAATCATCAACTCTAATATTAAGGGTTTAAAAAATACATTGGGGGCGGTTTCGGAAGATTTTCAACAAATTTTTAAATATATCATTTCATAGTAGTTATAATACTCTCCAAACAAAACAAAAATATTAGACTTAAGCCCTCTCATTTCATTTTCCCTTTAAAAACACTCTTCCAAAAAGTGAGGAATTTTCTTTATTTTCATTCCCCTCCTTCTCTAAAAAATGATTCTCTTTTCTTTTACTCCTACGTCCTAAATAAAATTAGACCCTATTGCATAAACAATTTATAGCATAAATACTATGCATAAACTATTTTAATGATATAAAATAAAATTATTTTTATATTTAAAGTATAAAATTCGATAGTAAGTATTTAGTCCTATAATCTTAAAGTATAGTGTCATACAATATTAACTCTATGAAACATGAGAATATGTTAGTAGATAAAACTAATCCAAACAAGAATTAATGTAAAAATATGACTATGTGAGGAGTACGTTCCTTCAACTCTTTATTACCAAAAAAGAACCTTTTCTAAAAGAATAATAAAATATAAAAAAATAAATAAAAAAATCCTTTCACATAGTCTCTCTCTTCTTCCACTGTGCTTTGACGAGACAACGCTTTCAAACGCTTCATAAACTTCAAAACCTACGCGTCCCTTCCTTCTCACAACAACCAACACTCCAAACACAAACCCTAACTTTCTCTCTCTCTAGAAAATCCATTTCTTTCAGAGATTCAGTTTCAATTTTTCAATATCGATTACCACTGTGCTTCATACCGTATAATTTTCGCGCCTAATCCATGTATGGAAGACAAAGACAGAGCACCTTCCGTTCCCGCAACCGCCGGCGAATTTGTCGGCAACTCAAGCTGGACTCTCGGCGTTGATGATTCCGACGGTACTCATTTCTTCTCTGCCGATAGAGAGAAGAGCATATTCGGCGACATCGGCTGGAATCTAATACCGGACCGTGTCGGCACCGACGACGGATTGTTTCCACCGGTTCAGACAGAAACGGCACCAGCGTCGTCTTACCGGTCGAATAATCAATCAATTTCTTCAAGCTCCAGTGAGGATCTGCCGGAGAAACCTACCGTCTCCGATGAAAAACCGTCTGAAATACCGTGAGTTGGTGAAATCGTAACTAACTTTGCTTCCACTACTTTCAACTTTCTGCTTTCTGATTTTCTTTCGTGCTCCGTGTGGTGAATTCGTAACTAACTTGAAATTCTGAGGACAAAAATGGAATGAAAATAATTGAAATTCACATCAAGTCATCAACCATATCATAATCGAATCAAGTTGCGGTTTGTTTGTTTGTTACAATTTTCTATTTTATTTTTTATTTCTGTTTATATTTTACCTAACTTTTTTGGGATCGATGCAAATCCCTGTCCGTACAAACAGGGCACAATCTGAGATAGATTTGTTATTTTCAATTATTTTTCCTATGTGGGGGGGTGTGTTTCGCAATTTTTAAAAAGTTTGGGTTGAAAAAACAATTTAAAAAGGGAAAAATGATATTGAGATTACCTTTTCGGATTTCTGAAGCTTCAACCCATGAGCACCACCGTTATTGCGGCGGTAACAGTGTGCTCTGAGCCATTCAATGCTCTTTCTGCTTAATTTATTTTCATATTTACACATTACTTTTTACTGTCATTATTACAGAGTTTTGATTAAAGTTGGAATATTTTAATTGAAAATAAAAGCCAAATTAAAAAATGGGAAGGGATTTAAAAAAAAGAAAAGTTGGAGGAGATATTATTATAATAAATTTAATTAATTGGCCTCCACTGTTGTTTTAAAAATAATGTTGGTGTCTACCTTCTTCTTATATTGATAGACATAGAAAAGAGAGAATTTAATATAATACACACGATGTGTTGGTGATATAATATAGAAAAAACAACATATTAAAAGTGTATATGAAAATTTGCCGTTGAGTTTAAGGCATTAATATTTTTTTACGTGTATTTTCGGCATTAATATGATGCTAACTACTAGCAGCTTTTTTTTTTATTGCAAGAGTATATGCAGCTTTATAGTACAAATTATATGTTCATTTAGTCATTTTTATATTTGATTGAATAACAGAAGTTTCTACTTTCTCGATTCTATACTTATTGATTTCACTGCCACAGGATAGTACTGCATTAATTGATACTTTATGCACACAATTATCATCTAGCTAATAGTTAATATAAAATAATAAAAAAATTGATGACAGAGTAATCTTTTTTGTTAAAATATGTCTGCATGTTTTCATTGTAAGATGGATCTCTTGTTTTTATTTTTATTTTTATTATTATTATATAATAATTTTGTGGTTCATATATTTTCATTATTATCTATTAACCTAAGATTATAATGGCGAAATAAAAAATAACAGAAGATTATGATAATTGATATCGTTTTTTTTTACTCATCATAATCTTAAGTTAATAAATAATAATAGAAATATATGGACCACAAGATTTTATTATATAATAATTAAAACATCATGATAATTGATTTTTTTTTTTAAGTATAATGATATGGCTGTATACCATGCAGAACGTGGCTCATATTTTTTGAGTTGACACTCGTTGGCTTTTGCATATAAATGGAATACAATAATATAATTTAAATTTCTAGATTAGCCTAAAACTAAGGCTCTTATTTTTTTTATAAGAAAAATACATTAAAGGAGTAACTAAATGCCATCAGAGTATTATTCAATTTCAATCATTATAACAAATTGAATTAATGTCATATAATTACACCTCGTATGATATTTGCTTAAACATTTGATATATATTATGATACATTTTCTAATCTGTATAACCAATTATTAATAATTAGTATATCTGAATTTTGCTGCTAGACTTTAAAAAGAATAAAATTGAATCAATTATATTATTCTTATACTGCACTAAATATAGTAGTATTACCTCCATCCCTTTTTTATAAATTCCATTCACAGTTCTATCAAAATAAAAAGTTCCATTCACACATTTCACCTATATTAAAAAAGTTCTATGTGATTTTATAAATAAATAAAAAAGTGTTGTTGGTGTAATTATCTGATGTGTATATTTTGTATATGAATATTTCTAAATTACCCTTTTATATATAAATGCGGTAAACCCTGACTTTTCATTCATAAAGTCATTTAGTTATATTAATTTTTGGTATATTTAAAAATAATTATAATTGTATCTAATATAATCGTAATTGATATATCGTAATTAAAGGAAAAAACTGGTACTGATATATCGTAATTGCCTAAACTTGTTCCTATGTGTAACGACCAAAACCTCACGAATGCCTTTGAAACCCAATAGAAGATGAAATAATGTAATATTAATACTTAATTAATATTTTATTTGTTATTTTTGGATTTAAACATTTTTTTATAAGAAAAATATATTGATGTGAATACAAATACTCAAAACTCATTAAAGAACATAGTACTTAATCTTCTGGATTTAGTCTGATATCACAACTTTCATGTCAAGTAGAAATTTGTGCATATATAATGCCATGTATATATGTATCCTATATCAATCATTCTAATATAAAAGAAAATAAAGAGTATTTGGTCTAAACAGCTGTTGCATTTTACAACTCTTGTAGAATATGAAAGTCCTCTTGCTATTTTTTATTATTGATATGCTTGCAGATTTAATTTTGATAAATAAATAGTGAGTGGCATATTTTGTAGGAGTAAAAGTAAGAAGAAGGGGCAAAAGCGAATACGGCAGCCACGGTTTGCATTTATGACAAAGAGTGAAGTTGATCATCTTGAGGATGGCTACAGATGGCGGAAGTATGGTCAGAAGGCAGTTAAAAATAGTCCTTTCCCTAGGTTTACACCTACTTCTCATCAACCTTTCATTCTACCAACTATTAAAATTCTTCCCAATGCATAAAGTTTATTATTTATGATACTCTTGTTTTTTCTTATTTAATCATCAACCATGCGCAAACCTATGCCCTTATAGACATATTAATGTGTTTGCAACTCTCCATTATATTTTTTTTTTTTGCAGGAGCTATTATCGGTGCACAAATAGCAAATGCACGGTAAAGAAAAGGGTTGAGCGTTCGTGTGAGGACCCAACTATAGTTATAACAACATATGAAGGACAACACTGTCATCACACCGTTGGATTTCCTCGAGGTGGTGGTGGTGGAATCATTACTACTCATGAACCTGCCTTTACCACCCACCAGTTATCTCCTACAATGCCAATACACTTTTATTATCCTAGAGATCAATTAAACACTTCCACCACTACTACTATTTCTCAGCCTTGCCAACCACAGCATGATCATCATCATGCTGGAAGATCCATCACGCCGCCACTGCTGCCTCCTACCGATGAAGGACTACTTGGAGATATTGTACCACTTGGAATGCGCAACAGGGACGAGAGAAATATTTAATGGTACATATGGAATTATTTAATATTTCTATCTTTAAATCATCCAATTTGACTCATAAGACAATTATTTACTATAGATGATAAATTAAGGTATATAGTTATAAATTGAGATATTGATAAATCATTTTCATGTTAGACACAATTTGGTACGTTGACAAAATCTTGAAGTTATTTTTTATATTGAAAATTATTTGGCACATTAGTCTAGCTAATTGGAAATTAATATAGTCTTCAAAGTGTTTCTAATGGATTAATTAATTTTAATTTCATAATTTTATTAATATCAGTCATTTTGTAATTTGTACCATCCATGCAATTTCAACAACTTACATTGGTGACTCACTCATAAAATGACAGATCAAATTACATGAAACTATTATTTGGATATACTTTTACATTTTTTTTTACTCAAATTGGTACGTTGTTCAATAAACTTGTATAACGGATATTATTATACATTACAAATTTAATCATCATCATATATTCTCTCCATTTGACAATATATTTCAATGTAATTTTAATTGTGTTATTTATTTTTTAATTGTATATTCTCTAATTAATGATATGTGCATTACTTTTATGTTATTATTTTCCACTTTATATTTATAAATCAGTTATTAATAAAAATTAGTTAGTAATCACCATATTGTTTTTCTTTTATTTATTTATTTTTTTTTTTAATTTGGCTAAAATAGTTTAATGCAAAAGATATTTTGAGCCGAATGGAGTATTTTATTTCTGTAAATTTACTTAAACTTAATCATTTTATATATTTGAGGCATTTCCATATTAAGGTCCTATATATACGCTTTGTCCCTCCTCGTATATTTATAATTATTAATGGCGAGGGAATTTTGCCTTTGTAACAGATATATACTTCAGATCTATACTCTATATTTCAAAAAGCAAAATAATAGAGATGCTGATCAAGACAAATGGCAGAGAATACAACATATAATTATTGGTTCCCGGTGAAGAATACATTTTGTGCATAAAATTTAATTTAAGAATAAATACCTTCATATATATATATATATATACACACATATATTACACAGAGAGAGATGCTAATCAAGACAAATGGTAGAGAATAAAACACGAATAATACAAGGTGCTTCAAATTTATAATTTGTGCACTTGTATGAATCCTCCATGTGTTTGGTTGGAGGATAGGGATATAAGATTATTAAGTTTTTGTATTTAGTTTAATATATAAGAGGGAGGAGATTAAGGAATCAAATCCGTTTTTAGAATATATTTTTCTCCTCCCTTTATTTCGAGGGAGTCTAGAGGAAAAGTATGAAAATCAAGGGCGATCCAATGTATATAGAGACTTAAAACATTTTTATTAAGTACAAAAAATTAGTGGTCTTTTTATCAATGAAAAACAAATCATTTTTTGGAGGCCTAAAACGATTGTTTTTGTATGTTTATCTTGCACGGATCATTAGTTGTATATTGATTCTGGAATCAAAGTATGGAGATTAGAAAAAAGTCAAAAATTTTAATATTTGTTTGATTTTACTAGGATAAAAATTGATTTTGGTGAAAAGTAATTCAATAATAAATTTGAGACTAAAAATTAATTCAAGAGATAAAAAAATTCAATTGAGACTTAAAATTATAATTAATTGTACTGATAAAATGAATTATATATCTTTGTGATCAATTTTTTCTCCTTCAGTATGAAACATACACGATTCCTATTAACAACAGTATGATCTTGTTACATGACCTCAGAATCCATAGTTAGGGGAAAGTAAAATCTTGAGACAATCCAAAATTTAATAAGGCTCTATATAATATAAGTGGGTCGGCGTATAGTATATATTTTGTTGCTTAAGATCTCATCTGAATGATCGCGGCGTATAGTATATATTTTGTTGCTTAAGATCTCATCTGAATGATCGCGCATCATATCTATTTTGGATGTGGCCGGCTGAGAATTTCAGTGGCAGTACCTTATCTTCACATGCTACTCAGACATCTTTGACCACTCTACGTTTAACTCTAATATTCAAATAAATTTTCTTTAAATTACTGCTTATATATAATTACTTTCAAAATCTTATAAACAATATGGAAATTGTAACCTTTGTATAAAAAAATAAAACTTGCTAATATAGATTTCTATACAACTATTTATTTCTTGAATGCATTTATTTTTTCATAAACAACCAATAATTAATATATTAATAGAGAACAAAAAATGTTAATAGTATGATTCAACTCCTACTTTTTTTAAGGTGCAAAATAAATGACTTACAATTTTTTTAAGGTGATATAATTTGGAAAGCAGACGGTATGAAATGGGGGAATATTGTTTTCTCTATGCGGTCTTTTTTTTTTCTTATTTAAAAAACTTAATGGAAAAATCACATAATAAATGCAAAAAATGAAACATTGCAGATATAAATTCATGATACAACATATTAAATGTCTTTAAAGTTTTTATTGTCTGTTATATTTACAAGATTTTAGATAAACTTTTAATTTTTTATGCGAGAGCAATAATAAAACTCCTCTATTTGAATCTGTCATAAATGTATATATCACTCGTTTCATAATGACAAACATCAAATTTCATATTCCAACCTAGCACTAAAAAATTTACTTAATAAATCACAATAAGAACTATTAAAAAATGGTAACATGTGTATTTATAAAACTTGTTAGTGTAATAAAGATAAAAAAAAAAAATGATATTAGACATTATACATTCTATTTCTTGAGAAGTTAAAAATCATTTTCAAAATATAATTACATTGAAATTTAATTTAAAAACCATGTTTGATTAATAATTGTTTATTTTAATACTATAATTATTGTGAAGAGCTCACCAACAAAAAAATCTTTGAATGGTTGTGTATTTAGTTAAGTAGTACAATTTATGAGCTTAAACATGTTGTTGGGATTTAAGACTTTTTGTTTGAAAAGTCAGGTGGGCGTGACATGTCTGGCTATCTTTATTGGGCAGATCAAGAAACTTTTGATAGGTCTTCAGCTGTCTCCAAAAAGCCAATTCGATTAATAAAAGATTCCGTGTCTGTCACTTTCTAAAAGATTATGACACGACTCAATATATGTTCACAACAAATTTTAATATAAGCTATGCTACATACACCCATTTTAAAAAGTAATTATAATTTCAAACATTATTTTTGACATAGATATTTATGATTATTTTTTTATGAGTGAGATAGTAATTTAATAATATTTGTTTGGTTTAAATAAAGAAAATAAATATGAATTGTATATTGGATGTGTATAAGTTAATTTTTGATTTAAAGTCACCAACTATTATTTTTAAAGTGTATTGTTGACACTATTGTCAGTATTTATAATAATTTTTAAATATTACTTTAAGTTAACCACTTATATAATCGGTGCATAAAAAATTCATTTATAGTAATATTTAAAGTGATAAACAAACTAATTTTCTCTATTTTAACCATCTAATTCTTATATAAACAAAACTTTAAACTTTGATGATTTAAAATTTAATTGAAGTTCAGGTTCACCTTTTGTTTGTTTTATATTGGCTCAACGAGTCATGAATTCTACTATATTTGTAGATTAGTTACTGTGCATTCGATGAGATAATATATATCATTACCATGATTCAGCTCAAAACTGATTATAGGTAAAGACGAGGTTGTTGAGAAAATGCATAGATCTCACGATTGAAAAAAAATTATCATGATTTGCTCTCTCTCTTTCTCTTTCTCTTTCAATGGTAAGATATCACACATCTCATGTGTAATTATATATGATACAATCTATTTCCCACGTTCATAGTAAATAAAAAAATGGTTGTGGCGTACGTGTGTGAAGTGATGAATGGGGTTGAAAAAGAAAGGAGAACGGTTAAAGGCAATTGTGGTGCGCAATCAGTTGCGTAACTATATGGAGTCGGCACCCCACGTTGCTTTATCCCACTCCCCTTCTACTTTTCACTTTCCACTTTCCCCTCCTTTCGTTTTCATATTTTTATCATCTTTTTCTATTTTCATTTACTTCTATTTCCCCCTTTTCTTTTCTTTCCTATGCTCTCTTTTTTAATTATATCATTACTGTTAAATATTTACTCATTTTATCAACAATGACAATCTTTACTGAAAACTCTTTTACTAATTAGATTTTTTAGTTACAAGTCTCAAACTGGAGATCTTATTCAACAAATGTAAATTTAATTTTATTTGAATTAATATATTATTAATATTTTTTTTTTGTTTATTTAATACCACACCAATTATCTTATTTTTTTTATTAATTTTTTTATTTTTAAAAAATATCATCTTGGATTAATTATATTTTTAGTTGTATTTCATATGGAGTCTACATTATTGATAAGTTTTATTGGCTATAAAAATAAAATTTTGATATTTGATTGCTTTTATCTTGTGGTGCACAATATGAAATAATGTTAGACTTTAAAGGTAGTTTGTACTGAGAGTATAAACTGTTACTCTATTATAATTTTAATTTGTTATATCATATTGTATAATTTTTAAATTAAAGATAGTTATTTTATTAAGAGTTGTCATGACGAGTTATTATTATTCGTCAATGTAAAACAATTTTACAATGACAATATATTATTTTTATTCCATTACGCGAAAAATAAAATTTTACAGTGTTTTTTTTAATCAATTTATAGTGTTTTTTTTAATAAAAAAACGCTGTGGAATCGAGTGTTATAAAAGATACAACAGCGTCTTTTTAAAATAAAAAAATACTATAAAACATGTAGATATATTTTGCGTTTATTATGCATATTTTACAACGCTTATTTGAAAAAACGTTGTAAAATGCGCACACATTATATACATTATTATGTACCTTTTACAGCGTTTTTTTAAAAAAATGTCATAAGATATGCACCTATAATAAACATATTGGGTGCGCATTTTACCGCACTTTTTCACATAATGTGCATCAAATATATGCATTATAGGGCACCTTTTACAACGTTTTTTTTAAAAAAATGCTGTAAAATGTGCATTTTTTGCATAGTGTTCTCGTAATCTTATATTAAATAAATATTAAAAATATTTTTTTTAAATAGTTTTATAATTGATGAAATTTTTGTAAAACAACAGCGTCTTTTTGAATATAAAAAATTTCATCATGATGTGTTTAAAACTTAAAAAAAAATATGTACAGTCTTAAATAAATTATGAGAGTTTGGTATGATAGATAGAATATCATTTTAATGGAAAATAACTTTTGAAGAGAAAATGCATACACTACTTTGTTTAAAAAATATTCTAACAAGCAATTCAACGGATCGAAAATCCTTACAATCAAACATTGATGATAATTGAATAATTAAGATTAGACAGTTGAAATTTAAATTAAATATTCTAAATAATAAAAATAAGAGTAAAGGGATATTTTGGTCCCACACAAAAAAGAGGCAGGACATATTAGTCCTTGAAAAAAATAGATAATTTTTAATCTTTCACAAAAATAAACTGAAACATGTTAGTCCTTTTGTGATTTTTTTTTTCTAATTTATTTTTATTTATTTTTGAACCATGCCCGGATTATGACATGTCATATAATGGCCCGCATGTTTTGTAAACAAAATTAATGGGATATATAGGTCTTGCAATTAGGACAATTTGGTCAAGAGTTTTCTCAATCTAGAGTTTTTGGTGCTTCAACTTTCATATATGTGTCTTTTCTTTTTTACTTTTTTATAATTTGGTTTTCAAGTGAATGACTAATTAATTGTTGTTATATTCTTTTGTTTATGAAAAATTATGATTTATAGATTAAATTGACTCGATTTATTTGTGTTAGAGACTAAAAATGATAAAAAAAATTTCAGGAACTAATTTGTTTTGTGTGTTTTTTATCACAAACTAAAATATTCATTTACTTTAAAATAAAATTTATATTTATATTTTTTAGGATTATTTGATCTCCGATTAAATGACCAAGGATGATTTGACTATTTGAATTTAGACTTTAGTTTACAACAGCAAATCAGATTTTCAATTCATTATTGTAGAAATTTAAGTTAATGAAATTATTTTTTGTACAAATAATGGATTTTTTTCAAAAAAAAATCTATGTTTATGAAAAAAGAATTTGAAATAAATATGACGGGTTATCTTTAAGTGTTTCTTATGACTTCACATTAAGTAGTTCAATCATGTAAATTTTATTCACCAAAACAAATACACCATATAACTCATTACAAAGTTAAACATGGATAATTATATACCAATGTCCACTCATGATTGTGGTAAATGTGTAGTGCATAAGTGATACAAAAGTATGATAGGATTTCTACTCTATTAGACTGCATACAAATTAGACAAGTGTGATATTCAAAAACTAATCATGAATGCTTGCTAGTGAAAACTTGGACCTTTACACTAATTTTCCAAAAACTACCAAATAAAATTTAGACAAGTGTCATCTAATTTCACTTAAAGTCAAGAAATTATAAATCTATCACAATCCAAAACAAAGCCAAGATAAACTACCTAGTAGTGTCGCACATCGAAGTACCTATTCTTATAAAAATATTCTTGTTGGGAAAACTAGGCAAACAATGAACCTCTTCCACCATACACATTACAATGAAGTTCACCATAGTAATGTAATGCAACTACACGAGGATCTCACTATTTATTAATTTCATGAGTCGTGACATTCCATACTTCTTGTACAACCTTGTTTACTTTTAATTAATTTTGCTAAATCGAACATTTGTCAGGTGCATACCACAAAAGTGTTATAACTACACTGACTACTGGTACCACCTCGTCGTTTAACAATTTCAATTAAAACAAACCAAACTTCAATAAAGTATCATTCTCTCAAACCTAATTATTTCAAAAAATTCCCCCATTGATATACAATCAACCATTCTCTCAATTAAAATTGTATATCTTAGGGTTGTACATATACACTCAACAAATATTGATCTACGACGTATACAAGTCCAAAATAACTCAAACTTGTAGTACAAAGTGTTAATAGTAGGATCCTTCTCAGAGTGATCTTTGAGTGAATAAACCAATTGAAAAGAAAAGAAAAAAAAAGAGAAAGAGAAAGTGAGGGAGGTTGATGTTTTTCATTTAGTTAAGATGAAATAACAAAAATAAATGTCAAGGATTAACCCAAAACTACAAGATATTTGGTTGATTTCTTTATTGTTCCAAATTATTATAATTTACATGTTTCTCTATTAATTCAAATTCAAATATATAATCATATAAGATTTAGCCAATAAAATTAAAATCACAATTACAATATCAAATTAATATTAATTTGAGCACAATTTCGATTAACGTAGATTATATCAACCGGTTACCCCATCTCTATTAAATTTTAGATAATCAATCCAAATTTCTAACTTCATTTATTAAAACAACTCATATATCTAATAAGATATAGATCAAACATAGTCATGCTTTCAAAAATGAAATTATAATTTATAAAAGCACAAAATGGTGATGGTAATACTGTAAGGAAGAGTTGTATTAAGTTTGTAGAATGAAATGCATAAGTTCATTACACTATGATAGTAGCTTAGAAAAGAAGAAGGTGTGTAGAGAATGAAGAAGGAGAAGGCAAAAGGAATGGATCAGGGAGAAGCAGAGAGAATGTGCAAAGGGGAATCATTACACATCATTTCACACACCACTCATTACATAATCATGCCATTTAACATTCTCCCTCCTATTGAGTATGCTCCTACGCAATTCCTCAACCTTAGGATCACCAGCCACGTGTCCAATGGGCATAACTAATTCCTCAACTCTTTCTCTGTCCATAACATAATTTCCATTATTCTCCTTTATCACCCTTTCACGTGTTACATTTCTCCCTCCTTCAAAAACAACCTTGTCCTCAAGGTTGAATTGAGGGTAAGCGATTTGAAACTCATCCAAATTTTCCCAAGAAGATTCCTTTTCCTCTGCTGCATCCCACTTAACAAGAACCTGTGGAATTTCTTTAGAGTTTTTAACAATTGTACGAGTATTCAAAATCTGAATTGGTTGCAAAATTGGACCTTCTTCAATAGTAGATAAAGGCAATGGGAAGTATTCTTGAGGTGAACTACCCTTAAATTTCTTCAATGCAGAAATGTGGAAAACAGGATGGATTTTAGCTGATGCAGGAAATTGTAGTTGATAAGCAACTTCTCCAATCCTTTTAATAACTTCGAATGGACCAAAGTATCTCAAGCTAAGCTTATGATTCTTTCTGAGAGCTAAGGAATGCTGTCTATATGGTTGTAATTTAACCAAAGCCAAGTCGCCCATCTCTAATTTGAAATCCCTTCTTTTCTTATTTGCTTGCCTTTTCATATAGTTCAGAGACTTCATCAAATTATCTTTAATTTGCCTCAGTACTTCCTTAGGATTGAATTCATACTTGACTACTGTTGGTGGAGGTCTGCCAAAAACAGCTTGAAATGGAGACATTTTAATGATGTGATGATAAGAACTGTTATACCAAAATAGAGCCCAGGGAAGCATTTTGACCAATGATTTTGGACTGTCAAAGACAAATCACCTTAAGTACATTTCTAGAGTTTTGTTCAAGTTTTCAGTTTGCCCATCAGATTGTGGGTGATAAGAGGAACTCATAGCTAGAGTTGTACCCTGGGATTTGAAAAGGTGTTTCCAAGAAGAGCTAACAAATAGTCTATCCCTATCTGAAACAATGGATTTTTGAATTCCATATAGCTTTACAATGTTGTGGATGAAAGCTTCTGCTACTGACTTGCTAGTAAAATCAGTTTTCAAGGGAATGAAATGGCCAAACTTAGACAATTTGTCAATGACAACTAAACTAGTAGTTAGACCATTGTAGCTGGGCAATTTGGTTATAAAATCCATAGCAAGATCTTCCCAAATCTGATGTGGAATGGGCAATGGTTGAAGTAACCCAGCAGGCATCACATTATTGACTTTAGCTTGTTGACAAATGGAACATTCTCTCACAAATGTTCTGATTCATTGTTGCATCTTTGGCTAGAAAAATTGAGAAGTTATTTTAGCTAAAGTTTTTGTCATTCCTGCATGTCCACCAGTTTTAGAATTGTGGAATTCTTCCATTATTTTGAGCTTGAACTGCTGCTCATTTGGGATCATAATTCTTCCTTTGAATAGCAGAACCCCTTGCCATATTTTATAATCCTTATTGGCATTAGGATTTATTGAAAATATATTTATATTTATTACATATCATGTAAATAGGGATAATATCTCTCATATTTATTTCTGTATTTATTACATTGAGCCTATATAAAACGGACTCCGTTGTGTAGTTCAAACACACAGTTTCACCATATGTCTCTCTCATTTTCTCTTATTCAACATAGTATCTAGAGCCTATTAATAGAGACAACCCTATACCGTGATTACCCGGGACCCATTGTCCTTCGGTGAGATTTTTTTTTTCCGGTAAAACCGTGTCTCAATTCTAGTTTACCCTTTCTTTGTCGCTTTTCGTTCATTTTTATCAGAAAATCAGTCGACTGTTAATCGTGTCGACACTGTTCATCGCGTGCAGTACTTTTCATCGACAAAAAAAAACCCTCTTCCGCCACTGTTTCGCTGCTGGTTTTAGGTAATTGCTTATTGATTATGGCTACTTATGAAGATTTTCTTCGGTGGACAGAGTATTGTTGGAACTCGAGTTCCGCTGTTTCGACCGCATAAAGTGGTAATTCATCGGTTTGCATCTCACCTTCTCATAGTCAATGGATTCTCGATTCTGGTGCATCTGATCACATTACTAGTAATAAGACTCTTTTCTCCTCTCTCACAACATCTCATTATTTACCTAAGATAGTCTCAGCCAATGGTTCCCAAACACAGTCTCAAGGGATTGACACTATCCAAATCCTCTCTACTCTAATAGTTAAATCTGTCCTTTATGTGCCTGGCTGTCCATTTAATTTCTATCAATCGATTGACTCGTTCTCATGACTGTGTTATCACGTTTACTAATTGCAATGTTACCTTGCAAGATCGAAAATCAGGACGACAAATTGGTGTTGGATGTGAGTCTAATGGTCTTTATTATCTCTCAAACCCATCAACAACATGCCCTACCACATATTCTCCTCTTACTATACATGCTCAGTTAGGTCATCCTAGTCTTCCCAAACTTCAACAATTAGTACCTAACCTAACCAAATTATCTAGCTTAAATTGTGAGTCATGTCAGTTAGGGAAACACACTCGTAGTCATTTCACTGATCGAGCTAATAAACGAGTTTCCTCCCCGTTTGCTTTAGTTCACTCAGATGTTTGGGGTCCCTCTCATACTATTTCCACACTTGAGTCTAGATATTTTGTTACCTTTATCATTTTTCCCGTTGTACGTGGTTATTTTTAACGAAAAATAGGTCTGAATTATTTTCTATCTTTGAACAATTTTATAAGGAAATTAAAACTCAATTTGGTGTATCCATTTGCACTTTTCGCAATGATAATGCCCGCGAATATTTGTCCCATCAATATCAAAATTTTATGACCTCTAACGGCATTCTTCATCAAACATCTTGTGCTCATACACCTCAACAAAATGGGGTAGCCGAATACAAAAATCGGCACCTTATTGAAACCACTTGTACTCTCCTTCTTCATGGTAATGTACCATCTCACTTTTGGGGCGATGTTGTTCTAACGACGTGCTATCTTATAAATCGCATGCCTTCGTCTGTTCTTGATAACAAAGTCCCTCACTCGATCCTCTTCCCTGGTACCCCTCTTCACTCACTTCCTCCTCGGGTCTTCGGATCTACATGTTTTGTCCACAATCTCACTCCTGGTCTTGATAAACTTTCAGCTCGATCACTAAAATATGTTTTTCTTGGTTATCATCGGTCCCAAAAAGGTTATCGTTGTTATTCTCCTAATCTTCGACGATATCTTATATCGGCTGATGTCACGTTTTTTGAGTCGGTTACATACTATGAGTCGCTTCCTGATCCTTTGTATGCAACTATTCCTCTGGACCTACCAAAGACTATTTCACCTTCTCTTTTACCACTAGAGCCTATTACGTATACCCCACCTGAGAATCCTCTGGTGGCCCCTCCCATTGTCCAATTTGAGACTCCTCTTGTTGATCCTCCAACTATACAACCTCTTCAGACATACCGTCGTCGTCAACCACCATTGGTTGTACATGCCCCTACACCTGTTCTTGATACCGAGGTCAATCCAAACACTACTTCACCACCACCTCCTTCTTTATCAGATCTGACCCTTGATATTTCTATTGCTATTCATAAAGGTATACGTCCTACTCGTAACCCATTCCCTCATTACATTGGCTTGAGTAACCATCGTCTTTCTCCTTTGCATTATGCTTGTTTGTCTTCCCTGTCTTCTGTTTCTATTCCTAAATCTCCAGGTGAAGCTTTATCTCACCCAGAGTGGAGACAAGCAATGATTGACGAGATATGTACACTTCAGAGTAGGGGTACATGGGAATTGGTTCCTTTACCGTATGGAAAGTCTTTAGTAGGATGTCGTTGGCTTTATACTGTGAAAATTGGTCTTGATGGTAAGATTGATCGTTTTAAAGCTCGTTTGGTGGCAAAAGGGTACACTCAAATTTTTGGCCTTAATTACAGTGATACTTTCTTCCCTGTGGCTAAGATGGCCTCTATCAGACTACTCATCTCTATTGCAGCCATCAGACATTGGTCTCTACATCAACTTGACATTAAAAATGCTTTTTTGCATGGTGACCTTGAAGAAGAAGTGTATATAGAGCAACCACCTGGGTTTATAACTCAGGGGTAGTCCTCTACCATGGTTTGTCGATTTCGGAGGTCTCTCTATGGTCTTAAAGAGTCTCCTCGAGCTTGGTTTGGTAGATTTAACACAATAGTGCAACAATTTGGCATGATTTGAAGTGAAGCTGATCATTCTCTTTTCTATCGCCACTCAACCCAAGGGTGCATTTACTTGATTGTCTAAGTAGATGATATTGTCATAACTGGTAGTGATAAACAGGGCATACTCCAGTTGAAACAACATTTATCTCATCAATTTCAAACTAAAGATCGGTAAGCTCTGCTACTTCTTAAGCATTGAGGTAGCCCAATCTAAGGATGGTGTAGTAATTTCACAAAGAAAGTATTTCGTGGATATTCTTGAAGAGACAGGTTTATTGAATGCCAAACCAGTTGACACTCCTATGGATCCAAATGTCAAACTTCTACCTAATCATGGGGAGCCATTTTTAGATTTAGGGAGATATAGAAGTTTGGTTGGTAAATTAAACTACCTCACAGTCACTCGTCCAGACATTTCTTTTGTAGTTAGTGTAGTAAGCCAATTCTTAAACTCTCCTTGTCAAGAACACTGGGATGTTGTGACACGAATCTTGAAATACATTAAAGGTGCTCCAAGAAAAGGTCTAACTTATGAAAATAGAGGTCATACTCAGATAGTTGGTTATTTAGATGCCGATTGGGCAGGCTCACCCATTGATAGGCGATCCACTTTTGGGTATTGTGTACTTGTTGGAGGAAACTTAATATCTTGGAAGTGTAAGAAACAAAGTGTAGTTGCAAGATCTAGCGCTGAAGCTGGATATAGGGCTATGGCATTAGTGACTTGTGAGCTTATTTGGTTGAAGCAGTTACTCAAATAGCTTCAATTTGAAGAGGCAACACAAATCGCATTAATATGTGATAATCAAGCAGCATTGCACATTGCCTCTAATCCGGTTTTTCATGACAGGACCAAACATATTGAGATAGATTGTCACTTTGTAAGAGAGAAGATCGAATTAGGCGACATCACCACTAGCTTTGTTAATTCCAATGATCAATTGGCAGATGTATTCACTAAGTCCCTGAGAGGTCCTTGAATCAATTATATATGTAACAAGCTTGGTGCATATGATTTATATGCTCCAGCTTGAGGGGGAGTATTGAAAATATATTTATATTTATTATATATCATGTAAATAGGGATAATATCTCTCATATTTATTTCTGTATTTATTGCCTTGAGCCTATATAAAACGGACTCCGTTGTGTAGTTCAAACACACGATTTCACCATATGTCTCTCTCATTTTCTCTTATTCAACATGATTAGTTAGAATTTCATCATACACAGCCTTCATTTCTCGATCTCTTACTTGTAATGTCATCACTTCTTCCAACCAAGTTTTAAGAGGTTGAGACCAAGCTAACATAAAACTTTTGGACAAGGCATCAGCAGGAATGTTTTCCTTTTCAGGTTTATACTGGATTGTAAAATCATAGCCAAGAAACTTTGGTAGCCATTGTTGTTGCTTAGGTGTTTGTAAGGATTGTTCTAGCAAGTCCTTCAAACTCTTCTGGTCAGTTTTGATCACAAATTTCTGACCCAATAAATAATGCCTAAACTTGTTAAGAGCTTCACTAATAGCATAAAATTCCCTTGTATAAGCAGATTGCTTTTGCATTCTGGGTGACAGTTTCTTTGAAAAGAAAGCAATTGAATGCTTATCTTGGCTGAGAACTGCACCAATTCCTGAACCAGATGCATCAGTTTCTATAATGAAAGGTACTTTAAAATTAGGAACAGCTAATACAAGAGCTGTAGTCATTGCCTGTTTCAATTGATTGAGTGCTGCAAGGGTATATTGAGACCATTTAAAAGAATCATTCTTCAGTAGATCAGATAATGGAGCAGCAATTGTAGCATAATTTTTGACAAATCTCCTATAATAACCTGTCAATCCAAGAAAACCTCTCAATTGCTTCAAATTGATTGGCTGAGGCCATTGTAAAATAGCTTCCAATTTTTCTGTTTCCATGGCAACACCTTCACCAGAGAGTGTATAGCCCAAGTACTCTATCTTTTGAACACCAAAGGAGCATTTTGATAACTTTGCAAAAAGCTGATGATTCTGTAGGATTTTTAAAACAGATTCCAAGTGCCATAAGTGATCTTTCCAAGATGGACTATAGATCAATATGTCATCAAAGAAAACAAGTACATACTTTCTCAAAAGACCTTTGAAGATATCATTCATAAGGCTTTGAAAAGTGGCTGGAGCATTAGTCAATTCAAAGGGCGTTACTAACCATTAATAATGACAAAAATGAGTTCTAAAAGTTGTTTTGCATCTGTCAGTAGGGTTCACCATAATTTGGTGATAACCTGATCTTAAATCAAGTTTGGAGAAGTAACATGCCCCATATAGTTCATCAATTAGTTCATCAACAGTAGGAATTGGAAATGAGCCTTTCATTGTGATAGCATTGAGAGCTCTATAATCAGTACATACTCTCCATGAACCATCTTTTTTTTTTTTCTTATTAAGAGAATTGGAGAAGAAAAAGGACTTTTGCTAGGCTGAATTACTCTCCTTTATAATCAGTACATACTCTCCTCTTTTTGACTATGAGGATACCTGTAAGGTTTCACTTTGATAGGATTAGAGCCTTCCAACAAGGGAATGAAATGATCATGCGATCTAGGAGGAGGCAGTGAGGTAGGTGTGGCAAACACCTCACTATAAGTGTGCAATAATAAGGCTAGCTCAGGTTCCATATTTTCAGGCAATGCAAGTGGTGGAGTAGGAGAATTGTCATTAATCATCTGCATGCTGAAAATTTCTGCAATAGAATCTATGTGCACCATTCTTTTGATATGGTGGAGGTCTGCTTGAGAAGGAATGAGTTCCTTATCACCTTGAAGAGTAGAGAATTTGCCCTGCCACAGAAATTTCAGTTGCAATTCTTCATAATCAGCAATATGAGGTCCAATGGTCTTCAACCTACTAGCTAGCTCCTAAGATTAAATATGCTCCTGATATAGGTAATAGAAATGCAGGCAATTGAAAAGAATTTCCTTGAACTTGCACTGTGAGTTGTTGAATGAGTCCTTCAGCAGTCATATCATTTCCATTTCCCACTATCACTTTGAACATGGGAGCAAGTTCTATTGGTAGCTTAAGAAACTTAGCTACTCTAGGCTGAAGGAAATTATCAGAACTCCCACCATCAATCAAAACAGTTATGGGTAATTGGTCAATGTGATCTAAGAATCTAATCGTGCCTAACCCCATACCACCTTTTAAGGCATTTAGAGATAAATGGTGATCCTTAGCATTGACTTGTTCTTCTAGTTCAGCATTAATTTGTACCTCCGAATCACACAAAACAGGTTCATCATTACATTCTTCTAATTGCAAGAATAACATTTGTCTATTTGGGCATTTATGGTTAAAGGTAAACTTTTCATCACAAAAATAACATAAGCCCTTTTTTCTCCTTAGCTGCATTTCTACTGAGCTGATATTTTTTTTTACATTTGAATTCCTTAAGGGAGGGCCCTCAGGAGTTGGCAATAATCCAGATGAAGTGTTTCTAGCAGTAGGTTTATACACAACAGCGGATGAATTAGCTACTATTGGGGAGTATTTGTGAGTGTATTTTGCATTGACAACCTTAGTCACAGGTGTATATCTTTCCTCATAGAGTCTAGCTAAGGCTACTGCACGCAATAAAGTAGAAGGAGCCATTGCTACCACATCACGTCGAATTTCTTTTTGCAAGCCACCAATAAAGCAATTTAAAAGAGCTTCATCATTTAAGCCTATAGATCAAATAGCTAGGGACATGAATTTAAGATAATAATCAGAGATGGAACCTGTTTGTGTTAACTTGAATAATTCTGCCATTGGACAATCTTATGGGAAAGGTCCAAACTGAGATTTCATTGCTCTAGTGAGACCTAGCCATGAAGTTATTGCAGAAATTCGATTCAACATTTGAAACCAAGGCACTACATCTTTATCAAAATGCATGGCAGCAATATCAACTCTCAATAGATCTAGAGTGTTGTGATAGTTAAATAATTTTTCTGCCTTAAAAATCCATTCCAGCACCGGTGTTGTTCCATCAAAATGAGGAAATCCCAGTGAAATTTCCTTAACAGGAAGAGTAGCATTTCCTGGAGGAACATGGTTAAGTCCTGAGTTCGAATTGCTTCCACCAACGTGAGAAGTGTTCTGCAAAATTTGTTGTAAGGCAAGTTGTATCTGATCCATACGAAGATTATGTTCATTGAATCGATTATCCATCATTTGGGCTAAACGATGAAGTTCATCTGAATGAGTTGTGACTGTTGCTTGTAAATCCCTCAATCTTGTATTCTCAGCCATGGAAGCTCAATGAAAGCACCAAATATAACGACTTAAAATTTATAAAAGCACAAAATGATAATGGTAATACTGTAAGAAAGAGTTGTATTAAGTTTATAGAATGAAATGCATAAGTTCATTACAATATGATAGTTGCTTAGAAAAGAAGAAGGTGTGTAGAGAACGAAGAAGGAGAAGGCAGAAGGAATGGATCAGGGAGAAGCAGAGAGAATGTGCAGAGGGGAATCATTACACATCATTTCACACACCACTCATTACATAATCATGCCATTTAACATTCTCCCTCCTGTTGCGTATGCTCCTACGCAATTCCTCAGCCTCAGGATCACCAGCCACGTGTCTAGTGGGCATAACTAATTCCTCCACTATTTCTCTGTCCATAACAGAATTTTCATTATTCTCCTTTATCACCCTTTCACGTGTTACAATTTCATACGCAAAACCAGAATTTTAACGTACAACCATTTAATATACAAAATATAACCATAAATAAAAATATCATACCAAATTAATATACAGATCTATTACAAAATAATTAATTACAAAAGTTATATAGAGTAGTATGACAAATTTCAAACTTTGTCATTTTGCTTCACAAAGTTCATGTACTATTAGTAAATTAAATACTTACAATTCAACAATTCAATTTAGATAATTTTTTTATTTGACTTCTTTTCTACTGAACATAGAAAAACTACAATATGTTTTTTAGGATTAATAATGAGTGAATCATTTACAAATATCTCAAGCATATTATCTCTATATGAACTCTCTCCATGGTGCAACAATATATTGTTGATGTGTGAGAAAGAAAGAACGGACATGAAAAGGTATTGGGTCTGTGAGAAAAGACATTGGCTCCATTTACTTTGCATTTTCAACCGAACAATACATCTTAATAAAAGAAACTAGTTCTATGAGAAAGAAAAATGTTTAATTGTAATTTCAATCCCTATATTTCTATTAATTGTAATTTCAATTCCTATATTTCTATTAATTTATGAATTTGTTCTCCTATTTTAAAAGGCGACAATTTTAGTCTGTCAATCAGATTTTTAAATTAAAAAAATGATAATTTAACATATTTTAAATGACGTGACATATAATTTTATCATATAAAATTATTTAAATTCATTAATTATTCACATGTCATTGATTAAATTACAAATATGAAAAATTTCTAAAATCGAAAGTGAAGCTTTTACGATGTTTTATTTTTATTTTATAAGTGTTAATCATTTAACATAACCGTATCATATATCACGTTATTTAACGCATGTCACATTGCTTTTTTGTTTAGTTAAAATATCATAATAGAATTAAAATTATCGACTTTTAAAATAGAAAGATTAATTTTGTGAATTCTTAAAAATAAAAAAATTAAACATGCAATTAACTCAAAAAAAATAAAATTAAATGAGCAACTTGAAAGATTTTGTAGGTATTGACGACGACAAAAATGAAAGATGTCGCAGCCTTAGGTGTGAAGAGCTTAAATAGAGGAGATGATATTGTATTTTTAATTTTTCTAATACATAAAGGTTTTCTTTTGAAAGTGTATTGGGCCTAACTTTTGATTTGTTTACAGGGCCTGGCCCTTACTTATATTGATTATCTTTTTATTTTAACTATTAATTATCATGCTCCATAAATGTATATTTTTTTGTTTTGTGACCTGGTTTATTTTTTCTTTTTATGTATTTGCCATGAATCTATTTGTTTGTTTTTTGAATAATTGTATTTTATAATTTATGATTTAATTAATTATCTATAAATTTAATCAATATGTCCATTTATTTAAATATTATCTAACTAAATTGATTGAACGAATTAAATTTAATCTGCATTCGTTACTTGTTTGATCTCCAATCCAATTTTTAAAACACGAATATTATGAAGAAAAAACAGAGTATGATTGAAAACTTTAACAATAGGAAAAGTCAAAACTAACCCAACATTACTTCTTTAAAATCTCATCATATAGGAACCCGACGTTGACGAGGTAGGGGGTAAAATGTGTTGCGATTTTTCTAAGGAGATAATTGGTGGTGTTTTTGTTTAGTTGGTGTCCATTAATTATCTTGTAAGGGTGCTGTGATGAGAAGAACAATTACATTGTATAGTTGTAAAGGTAAAAGTTGGGAGGCATAGTTTGGTATGTGTTGTGGTATCAAAATGAAGAAAGCAAAAATATAGGCGGTCAAAGATTGCATAGAGTAGAATGTTATTGTTTATGTGGCTGTGGTGACTGGTGAAGCTACCATAAACTTTATTATAGAAAAAAGCTAACATAAATTTTTATTGATGATGAAGTTTTCTTTATAATTGTTGTATAGATTTAAAATATCAAAACAATATAAATATATTTATTAATCAAGTCATAATAATTTTATTTATATATTTTTATTAATTTTTCTATAAATAAATTTTATTTGGAGGAGCTAAATATATATATATTATTAGAATACATATTATTAGAATTTCATAAATTTATGATTTGGAAATTTTTGTCTTTTTCTTTTGTTTTTGATAAACTATTAGCTTTTTCTTTTGTTTTAAACACTTCTAATATATTAAAAGGGGAAATTACTAAAAAATATCATTGATGAATATAACAATAAACCTATCCAAACATAAATAAAAGATAGTATTTATAAAATCAATACTCCAAATGGCATAACTTTATACTCATAGTTATCATAGTGTGTTGAGTAGTCATTTGAATATCACTATCCTTCCATTTTAAATGATGATATCTGAACTTCAAATCAATCTTCAAAAATGTAGATGCTCCTTTCAATTGGTCTATAAGACCATCATTCAATAGTAGTGTAATCAATCTTCAAAAATGTAGATACTCCTTTTAATTGGTCTATAAGACCATTAATCATTAGTAGTGTATAACGATTCTTGACTATCACTTTATTCATTTGATGATAGTCAATTGACAACATCATAGTTCCTTCTTTCTTCTTAAATAAAAGAGCATATGCTCCCTAAAGAAAAATACTTGGTCAAATAAACTCCTTTTGTAATAACTCTTCAAACTATTTTTTCAACTTTGAGAAGTACATGGAGACATACCCATCCAAATGGGTCAAAATCCAAGAATTAAATCAGTCAAAAACTCAACTTCTCTTTCTAAAGGCAATCCTTCAACTCTAGAGAATACTTTTGGAAATTCTCTAACAATTGATAACGTTGACACCTATTCATATTTTACAACTGAAGTAGCTATCAAGATTTGTACTTCACTTCTCAGAAAATATCTAAATTGCTTAGTTAATAAGTTATAAGAATATATGAATTATGGCATTCCAAAACCATTTTCATTTCTTGAATAGTTGAGAAGAACTTGATTGAAAGTCAACTAATTTATTCTCGATATATCAATGATCTCCTTCACAAACAAGTATATCAAGTCTATAGCAAAGTTCCTACATTTTATGACTAAGTCAAGTTCATTACAAGTGAATTTAGTGGGTGCAAACACGAGAAAGGGGGTTGAATTTTGTTTGACACAATTAATAACTTTTTGTTAATTTGATGAAGGTTGCTTGGTTTTTATGAATTACTAAGATAAGAAGCAATCAGATTCAAAAGAAGTAAACAATGACAGTATAAATAATTTGACACATATATTTATCCTAGTTCACCACTTACTTGACTACATCCCGTCCCTTCATTCAAAATACTTTAATCCACTAATTCAAATACCTTGAATTACAAAGCACCTGATCCTCCAAGTCAGTCTTCCCAAGCAACCTAACAACCTCAGACTTTTGAGGAATTAACCACCTTGACCCTATAAGTCAAGTCTTCTCCTAACAACCCCATATTGAAGAAGGAACTAAACATCTATCGGGTTGGATACAAAAGATTGGAACTTGAGTAGTTGTTTCTAACAAAATTGACAATAATAATAATAACTCTCACACTCTAAGAAAAGAACACTCATAAAATATTTCTAACATGAACAAGTGTTTTTCTCTTTGAACTCTAAGATAAATTGAGAACTTTGAGCTTCAGTTCTTCTACTCTTTTCTGCTTTTCAATATTTTTCTTCTCCAGCCTTGAGTGTTTATTTGTAGTGAAAATTTGGGCTTCAAATTAATTATGAATTGTATCTTGTTCAGATTGAGTTTGTAAATTCTTTATATTGATTCTATTTATATTTTGTTGTAGATAAATCTTGATCAAATCTTTTTCAAGTCTTGACCATATTTTCTTTTTAACTTGGTCAAAAATTTTCTGTAAATTTTAAATTTGAATCAAATCTTATTTTAAATTTTCTTCAAAAACATTAATCTTCTTTCATACTCTTCGAAGCCAAATATATTATTTTCATAAAATACTTTTGTTAACATCAAAATTCTAAATAGAAAACCAATTGGTTCCAACAAGTGACTAAATATTTGTTTATTAAATGTGTCACAATTTATCTAAATATCTCAACACAATCATACGCAATAAATAATTATGTTACACCAGAATCATCGATCAATGACATTCTCGTGAATCAAATAATATATAAGACTTAAAATAATTTTACTAGTCAAACAAACACTTTGTTAGTTATCTTCTAAAGACTAGTTTGCGACTTCTTCACTTCAACTTTATGTAAAGTCTTTCCTTCTTGAAATTCACAACTTATTTGTGCAAACTTAGAATAGTTGACACAAATGATCTTAATTTCCTTGCATATATTAGTGTAGTGAGCTTTTCCATATTTGCCACACTTATCTCTCTTGAAGTAGAAGATTAACCAATAGTAGAATTCAAATGAGAATTTGACTTTTTTTTCCCAGAATTATTCTTGATATCAAGATTATGACAGGCTTTTTGTTAGCCTTAAATGTGTGAATTCTCTTATTATACACATCAAACAATCATTTGTAGTAGTATGATAAGGTGGATAAAAGCGAGACATACATTCAAACTCAACATCATGTTCTCGAATAGACTTGTTTTCTTGCATGTGCTAAGAATTTTGCTTCTTTCTTGCTTCATTGCTCCTGAAGTAATCAACGTAATAAAATTACAAGACAACTTATTCACAATATAAACCTTTAGAAAAGAAAAACAATCTAAACTTCAAATGTAAGATTATCTAAGAGATGGTTCTACATATCCCAATATATATACCAAAGCGAGTCAACATAGTGGGGATTCTAATTTTTTTTAATTCACACTCACTAGTATACTCAAAGTTTCAATAAGCTGGTTGAAAATATAGTACTCAAACCTGACCTTAAATGACATGTAGGCTTTTGGGCGAGTCAACCACATAAATCTTTTGAAAAATTTGTAATATTAAATATTTTAATTTTCTTTTTTAAAAAATTAAGTAACTTTTAATATTCTGTAACATGCTTTTTAATTATATTCTTTTAAATATAATACAAAATTATTATCATTTTACTTACTTTCTTTCTTGTTGTGTTAATGTTATGGTTATTTATTATTTTTTGTAAGTATTACTGTTTGTTTAGCTTTTAGAGCCAGTTGAGTTATTTGTCACGTGGGTATATTGTACTGGGTTTAATATTTGTTTTATATGTCGGTATCGAGCTACGCGTAACCTATATAACTCGAATTTCTAATAGACATGTATAAGCTGGGCTAAGAACACTCAAATAATCAAACTGAAATTTTAAGTGACAAGCCCAAATTTTATCAGGCTTGGCGTGTGGCCCATATTGGGTGAGCCCATGTTTATATATGATATAAAATTTAAAATTACTTTCATAAATGAAAAATGTTAAGTTCCAAATTTGTTACTGGCACTAGTTCCTTGTTGCATGAGAAGCTAAAAGGAAATGGTATGGATAGAAAAATAAGGCAAAGGCATGAAATTGTATTGAGAAAAACAAAGTATTACCGGTGGATATTCCTCCCAAAGCGATTTCTAATGGACCGAACAATACCCAACATCCTAGTCAATTTTTATTGGTACATGATAGTAAAATTAATGGAGGGAACGTTGTTTTTTTTCAAAAATTGTACAACTCAAGATTAAGTTACTACAAAAGTTTATGATATCTTCTCTCTTACGATATTAAACCTATTATGCGAGTCTTTACTTTGGGTCTAAACAGTCTATAATTTGTGTAAGATACTAAGCCACATGATCTCGATATTAATCAGGTCAAAATATGAGATAATAGTATGAATTTTTTCAGTGATAAGGATGAACGAGAGATGGTTGATTGGGATGATATTGATATGGTGGGAGAGGCACCCATATCATAAGAGTCAGTATGATAATATTTTCTTCTTTAGTGTTATCGTGATGAATTTTAAATATCTTTCTTACTCTCCTGGAATATTAGAGGTTTGGTTAGCCACAAGAGTCATAGCCACCAAAAACTTGATAGTGTTTCGATAACTGTATTGAATCGTTGCAAGTAATAATAAAACGATACTATCAAGTGTTGGACTCAAGAATTGAGTTATACCATCGAGTTACGTTTAATTACTAAAAACGAAAAAAAGTTTCTGAATTGATTGAAATAATTTTTGAAACTAACAATAGTAATAGTATTGAACTTTAAAAATAAGAAAAATATCAGGGATGAATTTCACTTCGAATCCAACCTTGATTTCTAATTTGATCCTAGTTACTAGATTCCTTTATTGAACTATTATCAAATTCTATTTATTATTCTTGCCCTAATTCCTTAGCGACATAACATTTAATTCCAAAGTAACTTATAATTCTTTAGTGAATTTAATATTAGAATTAAGGTTTCCAGTACAAGAATTCTCATATTAATTATTGCCTATGCAAATAATTCAATTGGCTTCATGACCTTCATATATCCTTAAACTACAACATCATAAATTTCTCATCTCAAACATTTGTAAAGTCCACTTCCGTTTCATAGTATGAATCGTAAAACGGTTTAAAGTTAATCAAGCAATAAAAATCATTAAGCACAGAGATGAGAAAAATAATTCCATAAACTCATTCATATAACTAGAAATAAAACCAAACAAATAAAAATTTCATCTTATTTCATTTATCCATAACAAATATGATTTAGTTATGCATGATGGAGAAAAAAAAGATAAATATTAAAGACGAATTACAAGAAAGATTCATAAATGATTATGATAAAACTCTCTAAATGGTGTTAGAACCTGTCTCTTATGAGTTTCTCTGTTATGACACAAGTCTTCAAACTTCAAAATAACCAATAAAATATCTCTAGAAAATGAGAAAAACACACTTTTATGCATCCTGCAGCGTGTCATGCACCATAGTGCAAGCTAGAGGTGCTCCAACGCTCATGGATATAAGAAAATTGTCAAAATACTGTAGAAATGCGTCCCAAGCGCAAGTATTTGCAATCCGGTGCACAACATATGTTGTCAGATTTTTACTACATTTTTGTATCCTTTTAAGTTTCAATTTGGTTCTGGTGTCTTTTTAAAAGTTATAGCTATGCAACTTAGATTTCATTTGCATTTGTTTTAACTTCAATTGGACATCTACAACTCTATATATGGTTGAAATACTTAACATATATTTTGTTGATTTCTAATCAAAATTTAGCACTGCACTAAAACAACAAAACAATGCAAAACTACGAAAAAACTCTACTTAATTAAACAAATAAGAACATAAACATTTCATGAAATTCAAGAACTTAAATCGACAAACTATATCAAATAACTACTAAAATTAACTAATGATTAAAGATAAATAAGATTAAAAATAATTGAAATTATGCATATGATGAAAAACTATTAGTCAGTATGGTTTTCTTTTCTCCTTTAGTGTTATCATGATGAATTTTAATTCTTTTTTGTACTCTCTTGGAATGATAGAGCTTTTGCTAGCTGCAAGAGCCATAGCCATATGGACAATATTTTGGGTTTGGGACCTAATATTTCTTAGTGAAACTCATACTCGTTTTGAAAATTCTATGAAATTTTGGGATATCGAAAGCTATGAGACAAATAAGATTGTTGAAGTAGAAGGCCATGCAGGGTATTTGTGGGGTTTAGGGAACAATACTAGTCATTTTTTCTTCTTTGTGGTGGAGAGTAAGACTTGATTATTGAAATCTCTATAATGAAGAAAGACGAGGTATGATAGTAGATGAGACAAATATTGGTCTTAATCAGTGAATGAAATTCAAGTTAGATTTTTGTTGAAGATGTGGCTATTGAAATGAAGCAGCAAACTTGAAGGAAGTTTGTGTGTTGTAGTTGGTATAGTGATGGCATGTTGTCGAAAACATTTGAGGAAACTTTGGATCACCAACCGAATGATAGGATGAAATTATTAAAGATATAATTAGAATAACATTATAATTAAAACAATGTGGTTTGACGTAGTTGTGTGACTAAATAAAACAAAGAGTTTGTGGGCAATGAAGAAAATAGGGAGTTCTCGGAGGTAATGTTTGTTTTATGTTCAATATGTTGGCGTCATACTTAGTGTCTCAGTTTGGTACCTAATAGATGTTTCATACCTAATGGGCATATATGAGGTTGTGTGATATATTTTGGGCAATTGTACTTCGTCGATAGGATCAAAGTGATCAGAAACTAAGGGAAACATAGTGGACCTTGAGGAGATTGTTAGACCTCTTGTGCCTCAATATAACCTTAAATGCAAGTCACATGGAGCACTATTACAGTTAGATTAAGATGGTCTAAGCCATCATCATGGTTTTTGGCTACCTATTGATAGTAGACAAAATCATCTTGAATGGAACAGGCAAGTCTTACCAGCTATGGTAGTGTGTAGAGTTCTTAAGCACCCTATGAAAAGGAAAAGACAACTTTCTTTGTATAGGCCCGGTGAAAAAAGTTGTATCATGTATGTTGAGTTTGTGTGCAAACCTATAATGGGTTGTTACCATTACTTCTAGTTCGAGGATGAAACTATTTTTAGGATGGTAGAATACAAGACCCGTAAAAAATGAATTATTAATTAAGTATATTTAGATATATTTTGTTATTAAAACATGTTGATTATATTAGTTCATTTTATTTATGAATAAAAGTACAAAAAATATTTTTCACAATTGAAATATTTTTCACAATTGAAATATTTTTATTTAGTCCACGTGTAAAAATAGTTAAAATTCGAGACTGAAATTTCTCAATGTTTAAAATCGACAGAGAGTTGTGCCACTTTCAAATTTTAAAATATATTTGGCTTCGATGAAATTTCTTATTCATCTTTTAGGGTGTTTTGAGACTTGATTTATATTTGAGTAATATTTTTTGAGCGAATAATATTAAATTTGATTATTTTAATAATCAAATTATTTATGTCGTAATAATAACTATTGATAAATACTTTACAAGTTTTAACTTATGATCAGATTTGTCTGCAAGTTGAATTACGTCAGATAAATATTTTATAGAGAAAGTTAGTGATTTTACATAAAATGAATTTTAACTTTTACTAGAGATAATAAATATTTTAAAAGAGAATAGTAAGAAATGTGCTCACAAACTTGTCATATCTCTCTAAAATTTAATGTGTGGCTCACATCACATGGTGTTCCCAATAAATAGAGGTTAAAGTGACAAAGTTTTACTCCAATTCCTCCTTCATGTTACAACCCCCAACATACTCCTTCTTCCTTTTTATTTCAAAATTTTCTTTTTCTCTTTTCTTCAATTTTTGAGCTTCAAGGAAGCTTCCAATCACAAAACCTTCGACTACAAAGTTGTTTCATACTTGAAAGGAATGCGAAGGGCTAAAGATCAATAGTTGAGGTAGCTATTTCTCCCCTCTTTTCTCTCAAATCCATAAGCATGTATATATAGAGAGAAAACATGGGCTTTTTTTTTTACATTTTAAGCTCTAATCTTGCTTGTGTTATCACTAGTATGATTGTTATTAATGTTTAGAAAGCCAAAGGAAATATTTTCAACTCTTTTTCTTTCAAGCATAAAAAAACCCCTAAAGAAGAGAGTAAAAGGAAAGTGCCTTTCGTTGCTTTTGTGCTTTGTTAATATTGAAATTAGAGGAACTAATAACTTGAATAACAATAAAATAAAACCAATCCCCCAAAACTTTTAGTAAGACCAAATATGGTGTCATAATGTGGAAAATTTGATTTTTGTATGTGTTTGAGTTATATAATGAGTTGTGTTCAAATAAATGAGTTTGAACCGAAAATAAAAATTTTATTAGAGAGTTTAAGTTAGTAAAATTAAGTCTTTTACTTGATTATGTTTTTTTTAATTAAAATGACAACTAAATGTTAGGTGTTTTGGGGACCAAAGTGATGTAATTTAAAAAATAAATTCAATGTTGTGAAACGAGGATTTTAAAGTATGTGAGTAAGTGATAAAAAAATTGATTAGTTTTCTTGAGTAATGTAACCTTGGAGCAAGTTTTATAATTTCCTATGTTTATATAGTTAGTTCCTTAAGTCTGTGATTTTATTAGGAATGAAAGTTTTAGTTGGAGACTTTAAAGAAAATTGTCAAAGTGGAAGAATCATGATTTTGAGTATATAGAGAAATAAAACTCTTAGTATTTGAGTTTTTATTTATTTATAAAATTTCTTGATAAAAACCTTCTACAAGTTTCCAAATATTAAAATGTTGAAATTTATAATGTTGATGGATGATTTAATCGAAATTTCAAATGGTGTGAGTAGGTTTGTCTTTGATTGATTTTATTAAGAAAATATTTTGTCCTAAGTTGTTAAAGACAAAGATTTGAGTTGAAGTTCAATAAGTTTGAAAAACAATTTTGAGATTTTCAAAGTGTGGTATAAATGTTTTGAAATTCGTATTTGCCAAAGTACTTAAACTAAAGTCTTTTTGAAGTTAGGGAACCTAAAAAAAAAAGTCAGTCCCTAATTTATTTGGATAGTTGCCGAACCTAGAGTTCATATGGGGGTTGGTTAGAAGCTTGTATTGATTAAATCAATTGATTGGTTTATGGTACAAAGAAATTGAGAAATGTCATTGGAATCGCCAGATAGGTTATGTTGACATAGTGTAAGTTGCTTATGTAATAAAACACTGTTGAGGTAACAACATTTTTTAATGATATTATATATGCTTGAATGTAGAGTGTGTATATATATATATATATATGTTCTTTGTGCTTGTAGTGAATAAAGTTGCACATGATTGTTTATGTATTTGATGTGATTATGTATTCTTAATTGATAACATATGTGTTATGAATTTTATTGACGAAAATATGTCTTGTGTATGCTCTACGAAAAATTATTAAAAACTATTAGTGTTTAATGAATATTAAAAGGGGAGTCTTTTAATAACTGTATTTACATAATGATTGATTTGGAAGAGTCAGAGCATGCTCATGCATTTCATAGTTAGTGGTGACAGTGATGGACCACAATGTTAGTGATGATCGTGATGAGCCACACGAGTCATATTTGTTATACAATAATATATATATATATATATATATATATATATGGATCCTTGTTTATCAATTGATGTCATATTATGTTTTCGTGCTTTGTATTTTCATATGTATATTGTTTTTAGATTGTGGCCCTCTACTATTATTTTAGGCTAGGCTTACGCCCCAGGTTCTTAGAATTTTGAGTCGTGCAAGAATTGCAATGACGTCGAAGACGTGATAGAGCAATGATTTTGGATTGACAATCAGAAGCAGCGAGGTTTGATGCCACCCGTGGACCCTCAGTGTCCAATCATCCTCAGTTAGAGTTCAAGATCAGCTTAGGATTTTAATTAAGGGTTTTATTTATTCTCTTTTCCTTATTGCAATGTTGTTCTTGCAATGAAATTTATGTATATGAAATAATTGTGATTTTTTTTGGAATTGTTCGGTTGTAAGTAAATTATTTTTGTCGAAACCATTTTATATAATGCAACAAAAATTCAAATCTTCATATTTGGAAAATAATTTTACAATTAAATGTTTTACTCTAATTTAAATTAAATACGATTATGAATATTTTTGCTTAAAGTGTTTAGCTGTTTTTTTTATAATTTTTTTTACACTTTCACTATTAAAAATCGGGGTGTTATAGTTGGCAATCTAAAACTAATCATATTTTGTTGGGGTGTTGTAATGTAGTTGCGTTGAGGGAAGGGATGTTGTTTTGGTTTCAATCAGTTTGGTGAACTAATGAAGCTTACCCTGCAATTGTAAATTGTTCTTTGAATAAAGATTGAGAGGATATTTAGTTGCACAAAGCAATGTCAAACACAAGTCTTTGGTTTTTAACTCAATTTTTTTTTGGCAACATCTTTCGTAAGCAACGAGAATATGAGGCAAGTTTTTAGGGAATTCAATGTTCCTTGGAGTGTGTATATTCTACTTCTCTTCTTACTTTGCAATGTGACCTTCTTTATGACTATAAGAGTATTCTCTTCCAAGAGAAAACCTTTTGGTTCCAAAAGTCAAGAGAGAAGTGGATACAATTAGGTAGCCGCAATACCTCATTCCTTCATGCTCAAGCCATTATTCTAAGAAAGAGAACCAAGATTCATGATCTTAATTTTCCCTCAAGTGAATGGTGCATTGATAGTCACATGTTAAAAGAGGAAGCTCTTTACTTCTTTAAATACCTCTTTTGCATGAAAGGTCGCATGATTGAACCGCCTTTGATGGTGAATTATACATCTCTCAATTTTGATCAATAAAATATGATAATAGTTATAGTTACAAAGTAAGAAGTCCACCAAACCCTTATTGGGATGAAGTCTTACAAAGCTCTAGGTCCTAATGGGTTTCAACTTATTTTCTTTAACATGCTTTGTGACAATATTGATGATGATGTATGAATGTTTGTGAATAAAGCTTTTGAGTATGGGTAAATGAATCCCCAAGTTGCTAAATTTTTTGTTGTTTTAATACCTAAAGTGGATAATGTATTATCCCTCAATCTATATCTTCATTAATTATTTAAAGTATGTTTGAAGTTTCTTATATGTTGAGTTTGCATATATTATTTACAAATTATAATTTAGATTGATAAATGCTTTGAGAGTAAATTATGAGGCAATAAGAATAAATTAGTTGTAAAGACCTTAAGAAAAAAACAACTTAGTCCCAACAATACCATCCTTTTAAGTCAAACAAAGAAAGTCAATTTTCTCACTCTCCCTCTTGATACATACACGGATAACAATTCATAACTCACACCAACTTTTATTTTATTTTATTTAAAATTTCTAACTAGAATAGAAGGGGAAAAAAAGGAGAGACCTAGAAAGGGGGAGAAAATGAAAATAATGTAGAGAGAATGTAATAGTTTTTCTTATTACCTAGAGGAAGAAGAAGAAGACCAAGAAGGAGAAAAGTGAGGCTGAAAAAGAAGGCCAAAGCTAGGGGAAAAGTAAGGCTAAGAGGGATAGGGAGTTCTCACTATCTCATTCCTTTCTACTTCAAAATTCAAGAGGTGGGTTCCTTCCTTTTCCTTTCCTTATTTTGTTGATACTTTGGAAGATACTTGGATTTGGAATGATAATCTAGATGGTCAATTCATGGCTAAGGATGGTTACAATTGGCTCTTGTCTTAATCTCATATTATCGCTTCTCAATAATCTTGGTTTTAGATTTAGACATTACAACTATTATCTAGTGTGCAATTTTTCATTTGGCAAGCTTGTCACTAATCTCTACCCACTAGAGATGTCTAGTGCTAAAGAAGAGTTGGTTGATCCGCCACTTGCCCCTTTTGTAGTGAACTGGAAACCATTTCTCACTATGTGATTATTTTCACTTTAACTGGTTTGTGGGTTTATTGATGTGTAGATGACTTGCCAAAATATTGGCTAGGAGAATATTCCTAAAATTCTTGCAAGTGAAGTTGATGTCCTTGCTTCGTTGATCACGTGGCATATTTGGATCTCGCGCAATAAGTTTATCTTTGATGAAACTCATCTTGTGAGGTATCATATTGTAGCAACAATTTTTGCTCAGTTACAAGTTGCTTAGAAAGCGTTCGGGAAATCATCATTTCATCCCGTCGCCCATTTTCGGAGGAGTCTTGGACAAAAGAAGATGTGGATACCATGGTGGCAGTGCTTTTACAAATCCAGAGAAAACGAATTATGGAGGCTTGGTGCAAAACCATGATGGAGTCTTCTAATTTGGCTTCAATGGAAGTGTCAAATGGTCCAATATTCTTCTCACATAAATTCAAGCGCTTTTATTAGGAATGTAGTTGATTTGGAAAGTTGGGTATACCTAAAAGTCTTGTGTTGTTCTGATTGACTTCATGTGGTTTAGCTGGTCGCTACGAGTATTCCTCATTAATTTCATCACTAAACGAAGTTGCTTGAAATCATTAGAAATTTTATGCAAAGAGATTGGTCGATTACTCTCCACGACATCCTTTAGGAAGGGAATGCTGTTGCAGATAGTTTAGCAAAAATAGGAACAAATAGCATGAATTCTCTAACTATGATTGAAGAGTCACACTCTACCGTTTCTTCAACATTATTAGATGATATATAGTGTGTCATTTCTAAAGACATAATCTTATATTTTATTTTGCTTTTTTTATTATCTCATATAAAAAAAATAGATTACTAAAGTTTTTTATTTTTGTTTTATAGATATCTAATTTTTTTTAATTATGTATATTATCATTTACATTTATACCCTTGTACAAGAGAAACACCAAAGTTGACTACCAATAACCGATAGCATTGGTTGGAAGGTCATTGAAAAAAAAAGTCTCTATCACATTTTACCATTATCCCACTTTAGCTCTTATCCTATATGTCTCTATATCATGAAACCTATCAAAGAAAATCATCTTTTTAAAATAAAAAAAATACACCACATTTTTTTTTAAAACTTGTTATGGAAGCCTAACAACTAAATATTTAGCATATATATTTATTATTTAATGTGACTTGTCAATACAGTAATTTATACTGAAATGTCTTTTTTTTTTTTTTGAATTGTCTTTTTTAATATTAATTGTTCATCTTTCCTTTTCTCTTATCTTTAATGCTACATAATTTTGTTTTGGGGAAAATGCTACATCATTTTATTAGTACTTGTAAATAAATATATTCTCTCGTACTACTTTTTACCTAAATTATTATCTTCTCCATTTATTCCATCACAATAATTTCATGTATATATTTACACACATTTTAAAACATGTAACATAAATTTAAACATTTATTAACTTTATTAAAAAAATAATAATAACGACGTTCTTCATGTACCGTTTAATTAGCTCCAACTGAGTTGCTTATTGTGAAAATATAGTATAGAATTATATATGTGGCTAAAGTTTAACGTGTAAATCTGATTTACAAAACAAAAAAGAGCACCTTAGACAATGTCGGTTCAGAAAATGAAGGCCAAATAATGGGTACACTGAATGCCAAAATAGTAAAAAGAATCAAGTTGCATATAATAGTAATTTGACTTCATCTTTATTATCAAATGGAAGTTATAAAGATGCGGTGTAACAAACGTCTATTCAACATTTGCCATATTTCTTAATAATGACGTCATTTTGTTTTTTCACTTGTTTTTATTTTTATTATCTTAATTTAAAAATTTAATTGTTAAATAAAAATATATTTATATATTATTTTATCAAAATCTTTTAAGTTCACTATGTTAAGTTGTTTGTTATTAGTTATAAACTTAACTGCTTTATTTTTACTTAATAAACTCTTCTACTATAAATTAACTTTATTCCTTTTTACCAACCATAGAGCTAATAATCCAAATAATAACCAAATCTCTTTGCTCTAAGAACAATATATTCAACGCATATTAGTGACAAACAATGGACATGCTAATTAGTAATTATTAGTAATTAAAAAATTAAAAATACCGTGGGCGAGAAAACAGCGAGATTATTTCTAGATTTGGATCGTATTACTTTTTTATTGTTTACCATTTATGATTAAGATAAAGACCAGCCCAAACTTCACCAGTTAAGATTTTCAAAATTTTGTCATTATTGCAAATATAGAAATCTTAGATAATTATGAACGAATTTGGTAGGCATATTTCAGGTATATAAATGTATATATTCTGAATTGAGTAAAGTCATCAAATAGACCACATGAGAATGGCTATAATCAGTCCATTGAGATATGATTTGCACAATATATCAATATTTTAAAATCCAATTTCCATCTCTCTTCCAAAATATATTATTACATACCAAAATATATGGGATATACAAATCTCTACTAATTACCCCAAAATAACGACAGAGTGAAAGGGAAAAGATTTAGATTTTGTGCCTTATAGAGAAGTAAATCGCACAATGAAGAAACATTGATTTTTTTTTATGAACAAGAACATGATTCTAAAAGTAAATTATTGATTACATTTTATTTTACCTTTATCAAATTAATTTTAAAAAACTCAAACTTTGAGTTACCTAATTTTTTTTTAATGGTCGAAATTTGTGAAAAAATTCATCTAACTCTGTTTGACAATATCAATAAACAAACTTATAATTTATAAAATCTGATTGATAACAATCATTGTACAGTTTATAGCTGATAAGCATTTTTTTCTTCTAATTTAACTTTTACTATTGTAACTAAAATCTTTTTTTACCTTTTATAATTTATTTATTATATTTTAAAATAATAATTTATTTATAAATAATTTAAAATAATTTTAATATATAACTATTTTAATAAATAATAATTTATTTGTAAAAAATTTAAATATTAAAATAATTAATCTTTTTAAGTAAATAGTTTATTTATTTACTTTAATTATAAATAAATAAAATAGATAAATAAATAAAAAACATATCAGATTGATAAATTTTAAATAACATTTTTTATAATATTATTATATAAAATTTATTTTTATTTAAAAATATTATTTTATATTTTAAGTTAATTGAACCGCTTTAAATACTTTAATTAGTTCATAAACTATTAACTATAGTGGTTTGTATATTAACTTTATCAAATTTATATTTTTTTTTAAAATTGAAAATTAAGGTTGTCTAATTTTTTTTGAATGCCTGAGATTTGATATAAATTTGCAACTACACAACTTCAAAGTTTACCACTACATGTTTTCCAACAAATGCATAAAATAAAACATGACCATAAGAAATAAGGAGAAGTTATTATGATGAGAAAAAACAGGGTATTAAAATGACATAAGTAACAAAAATTAAAAACCAATAAATAGAATTAAATAAAAATCGTTTTCAACCATAATAAGGGAGGTTGCAAGTGAATGAGAAGGAATCTCACTCAAAACAACAAAGGTCGGAGATTCTGACCTTTCACTTGTGTAACCTTAGAAGCAAATTCATTTAAGGCTTTGTTTGGATGTTTCATTTTTTGGTTTTTACCAAATCTGTTACCGATAGAGATTCACAATATCAGATCTCAAATCTCAGCCGTTAAAAAATAGAATTTTTCTCATCTGATTGCACGTGTTTCCAAATTCCGATCATTTCCCTAACACTTTTCTTTTAAATTTTTAACAAAATAAAAAAAAAATAAAAAATAAAAATAAAAAACTATTTTAAAAGTTTTATACCTATTTCTTCCATGCATGGAATTCTCCTCCAACTAAAACATCACCACCAACAACAAAAGAGAGTGTTATAGCCTATCCTACACCACCATAAGAATCAACCCATTTCATCAAAATTTGATTTTTCCATTTCCAATCCATTTAATTCTTTTACTTAGGAAACTGTGATTTGAAGGGTTCTATTTTTTCTTCCTTTTTTTTTCGGTGGGTCTAATCTTTTTTGTACTACAAGAACTGTCACATCTGAATGAACCCTTTTTTATTCTTCTGTTTCTCATCATCACCTTGTTAAAAAGTTACAAACTTTTTATCTGTTTTTCTCAACTCGATCTCAATTTCGTGGAACGTGATCATCATCATCATCATCATGGGATGTGTTTAGTCTTTTGGAGAATTTTTTGAGGTAAGTGTTAGAGTTTGGTCATTGATCCTGTTTTTCTTTTATTGGGTATATTTGAATTGATTAAGATTCATATACAATGGAAGAGAAAAAGTTTGTGTGTAAGTATTGTAGTAGAAGGTTTGCTTGTGGTAAGTCTCTTGGTGGTCACATTAGGACTCATATGAATGAACATAATTCAGTTAAAGCTAATGAAGAAAAAAGAATCAATGCTAATTCTAATTCTAATTCTAATGTTAATGTTAATGGTAATGCTATGTTTAAGTTTGATGATGGGAGAAAGAGGAAAAGGGATTTTGGGTCTAGTAGTGGTGGTGTTGCTGCTGATGATGTTATTTATGGTTTGAGAGAGAATCCCAAAAAAACTACAAGATTTGTGCATTCCAATGTTGCTGCTAATGTTCAAATGGAGAAATTCTGCAAAGAATGTGGGAAAGGTTTTCCATCATTGAAAGCTCTATGTGGTCACATGGCTTGTCATTCAGAGAAAGACAAAGGAATCAATAGGATGGTTGAGAGTAGTTCTGATAAGCAGAAATTGGTTATGGATAGTCAATCTGATACCGAGACATCGGTTCAGACGCGAAGATCGAAGAGAATGAAGTTCAAGAATGTTGGCAGTGGTGGTGGCAGCAACAACAATCATCAACCTTCTTCTTCTTCTCTTCATTGGGGGAATTGTTCATCTTCAGTTTCTGAGGTTGAGCAGGAACAAGAAGATGTTGCTTTGTGTTTGATGATGCTGTCTAGAGATTCTACCTATAAGGGACGTTTTGCTTTGGTGACTGAGTCTTCTGATAACAATTCTGTTGTCCTCGAAGCGAAATCGCCTTCTGTTGATACCAAGTTTGCTGCGAATCGCGGTAAAAACAAGGCTTTTGAGGTTGTGGAGAAGAAGCTGAACAAGGATGTGAAGTTGAAGTCTGTTGGAATTGGTTTTGTTTCTGATAATTCTGATTCTGAGGATTTCAATTATGGTCCTAAAAAAGTAGACTCAGATGAATCAAGTGATGATTTTTTCATGAATGAGAAAAAGTCTAAAAAAGTTGGGTTTGAAGAACATGAATATGAATCAAGCAAGAAGATAATGAGCAGAAGAAAAAGTAAAAACAGTAATGAATTCAAGAAACTGGTTTTGGATGATTCTGTTGGTAAAATTTTAGTTGGTAGTTCTAGCATGAAAAATGGTTATAGTAATGATGAAATGTATGATGAGAATGGTGGAAAAGAATTGAAAATTGAAAGAGAGAGTTTTTCTTCATCTGATGATTCAGCTTATGAGAGTGATGAAAACAGCACTGATAGTGATTCATATCAAGCTCCAAAGACTCAAACAAATAAGAACTTAATTGGAAAAAAGACTAAGTATACAAGCAAGATGGGAAAGAAGAAAATGAAGTCAAAGAAAAGTAAAGAACATGAGTGTCCAATTTGCAACAAGATTTTCAAGTCAGGACAAGCTCTAGGAGGTCACAAAAGATCCCATTTTGTTGGAGGTTCTGATGAAAACACTCTTGTGATTAGACCCAGTGGTGGTGGTAGTGGTGGTGGTCGTGCTCGCGCTCCTCCTGTTGTACAGGCTCCTCCTGTTCCGTGTTTCATTGATCTTAATCTACCTGCTCCAGTTGATGAATAAAGAGAATGGAACATCATTTTGAAGCATTTGATGCTGTTGAGGTAGCTCTGAATAAGGTTTTTATTTTTTTTATTTTTTTATCCCATATGATGATTTAAAAAGCATTGACAATGTATAGACAAGTGGGCAATTGGTGGTTTTTATTTTTCCTTATGGCTTTAGATTCATTGTTTTAGGTTTAGTAGTGTTTTCTTTTCATGTTTATGGAGCATGACAATTTACTAGTTTTTCAATTGAATTCTTTTTATTGCTATGCCTTATATGTTGGATTCAATTATGACTTGTTTCAATGAATTTTTGTCTTATAATGTTGTTAGCGATTTTATTCTTTATTTTTATCTCTATTATATCAAGGATCACGACACAACTAAGTTACATCAATAATGACGGTATTATCTTAAATTTATTTATCATTTAGTTTGATATTTTAATTTGGAGTTTTTTATTTTCATTTGTTTTTTTCTATAATATCGAGGTAATATTTAATCCGATGATGAATATGGTTATGATTTATGATGATAATGTAGTTACATGTTAGTATTTTTCAAATGGAAACCAGGGTCCAATTCTAAGTTTCTCTTTGCAATTTGTGACTTGTCTTTTGGGAAGCGTGATAATAGAACAAGATTACTAGTTTCTCTCTTTCTCTCTCCAAAATGTGATCAAGAATCGCTTTTCAGTTACGGGTTGTTCTTAGAGTGCTATGAAAATTGTTAAAAGAAATTGACATTGGAGGTGCAAGATAGAGATATTCCAAAGGTTAAATAAAGGTCAATATCAGGGCTTTATAATTATAGTTCCTTTAAATTGTTTTCCTTGCGATCTTTTTTTATAATTATTGCTCTTTAATTTTTTTTTATATATATAAAATCAAAACAAGGCTATATAATCTCTATTGTAACATAGAAGATTTAACTAAGATTTTAATAATTTTAATTTAATTTTTTTTAATAATTCAATGATAAAGATAAATAGTTAATACTATTCTATAGCTTTTGCATATGTTGTGTAAAAGAGTAAATATCTTGAAAGAAGTCAACCTCATAAAGGTTGATTTTAATTAAACTATTAAAATATCTACAACGATTTTTTATTTTTCAAATAAAATATCACTCAAAAGATCCTAAGAACTTTATTATATTTTGGATAAGTTTTAATATATGAAACTTAATTTTATGTCTTTATTGGATAATGATTTAAGTATTTCAATATTAACTAAAAATATAAAATTTCCTATGTGTTATATTATTCGTTTTATTAATGAATCAATATGTGGTCTATATAATATATAAACATAATGATGAATCTTCTCAATATTTGTTGTGTGCATTCTTATTAATTTTTATTGGTGATTTTATATATATATATATATAATATACATTTAATCTTCATTTCATTGACAATACACCGCCAATAGTCTTTTTAAATCCATATTCTTTATGATTTGGAAGTACTTATTTAAACATTTTACTGGTTATATAGCTACATCAACACATATACCTTTTGTCTTGTAAAAATTTACCAAAAGACTCCGCAACTGACTCAATATTATATACAATATCGATTAAAATAAGAAAACAAAATTATAGTTATTAAATAGAAAGAGACTGAGACAAACAAATGAAAAAAAAATTAGTCGATTGACAAAAATTTGCATAATAAAACTTTTTTGGATTGATGATCCAATAGGGAACATACAAAAATTAGAGCAATAAAAAAATATTAAAAAATATTATTAAAGAGACAGAAATTAAAGAATTGAAATTTGATTTTTGTTTAGATTTAAATATATATTTAGTCCTTGCAATTATATATTTTTATATTTATTTTGATTTTGTTTGATTAATATTCATATAAATATAGTTTCATTATAAAATAGTCATTCAGTCTAAATTTTGTTACAAAAATTGTAACATCGTTAAAATATAATCATTTTTTAACAAAAACAAAACTCAAATATAATTAAATCATAATTTTTTAATTTAAAATTAACTCCAAATGTTTTAGTCTTCTTCCCTAAATTATAACGCTACTGCTCTTTGTCATTTTATTGTAAACATCATCAAGTTTGTCTAATTGAGAGAAAACTTGAGTATTTGCATAAGCTTGTTGAGGCTAAGAAAATATAAATGTATAGTCAAGTGTGACCAAAGGAAGAAGGTTAAGTTGAAAGATTGCTATACTTAATAGCGAAAATTTCACAAGTTGTGAGGATTGGATTGTCCACATTGAGTGAACTAGAATATTTGTTTTGTGTGATTTTCTTATCCTTATCTTTTATTATTATGTTGTTTGAATCACACTATTACCAATTTGATATATAATTATGTTCTTGAATCTTCTCAAAACATGAACATGTTCATCATACTGGTCTAACATTCTTGTGACAATTATATTTAGTTCAGTATATTCATGAAAGCTCGTTACTTCCCGCAAAGTACCATCCTTACAACTCACTTATGACATTGCCCTAGCTTCAGTTAACGTAGTATCCACAAGGCCATTTGGGTTCCTAATAAAAGTTGTTGTTGGAGAGTCACTACGGGTCACTCAATCGGTATTTGGGAGTACAATTTCCTACATCAAAATGGTTACAAGATTTTCTCTCCCAAACCCCTAAATACTAATTTATTCCATGTCTCTCAATTAATTTTTTTCAGGACCTTGGAAAGTGGGATCCTCAGCTAGTTCACACCCCTTTCCTCCCTTTTGAGGCCATACAAATTCTTCAAATACCTCTCTACATGTGTATTGTCAGCATGATTAGATCATTTGGGGGACCATAATAAAAAAACTTTATCTGTTAAAAGTGTATACCGTTCCATCAAAAAGTGGGAAGATTTAGAGTCCTCATAATCCTCGTCAAGTGATTTCAATTCAACAATCTAAAAAAACCGTTGGACCTTTCAAACGATGCTAAAACATATCCATATGGTTTTGAACTGCAAAATGTCATCATCGTCAAACGAAATCTCATCAAGAAAGGTGTGTTGATTAACTCATTGTGTCTGAGATGCAACTTAGAAGAGGAAGATGTTGATCATGTCTTTTGTAAATGCTCATCGGCCCAACATGTTTGGTTTCAATCCCTTTTGGAGATTAGACTTGAAAACTCTTCGATTTCCTTCATTTCATCGCATAGAAACATTATATCAAATTCACAAACTGATGTCACTACACTAATCTTATCTCTTTGTTTGTTATAGTATTTTGTACTCTCGAAATAAGTTTTGTTTGGAAGAAAAACACTTTGGAGTGGAGGAAAGTATACAAAACGCCTAGCAAATCAAAACGGATTTTAAAATTTTATTGAACGCCAAACATGAAATCATAACTACTCATCATGAAGCATCTTTAACTACATGGACCCATCCCTCAAATGATAGCTAAGAGATCAACATCGATGCAACTTGCCTACTCAAAACACCTTAGGATTTGTATCTCGTATCAGAGATACTAAATGAATCGTTCTTATGGATGCTACTTCAAAGGTTGAAGCCATCTCTAACAAATATACAGTCAAAGATTTGGGATTGTATTCATGTCTTCAATTTTCCATTGATTTGGTTTTTTGTCGCATTTAGGTGGAAGGGTACTCTCTCAATATCACTCGAATCATCTAAGGGATTACCTTTGACAACTTGTATTTTGACTTATTTGTTAGTGATTGTCGCCATCTTCTTAGTCAATTTTCTTTATTTACTATTACACATGTTACAAGGGGCGCTTATACCATTAAGGAGTTTTCTCCTTGTATTGATTTCCTAAACATGCTTTAATTTCCTCTCACACTATCTAGATTGAGGAGTTTCCTCCTTGTATTATGTCTTCTATTACAATTGATATGGTTGATTAATGAATTATTTTATCCATAAAAATAAAAAAATAAAAAAATTCAGATATATGATGAGGATTCTTTCACCCCATTCTTCATGCAAAAAATATGACTCTTGGAGTCATTGACGTAATGTGATAATAAAAATATGTGTTAGAAATAAAAAAATGATTGGAGATTATATAACATTTATGTTTCTATCATGCAATGCAATCATGATCAGTTAGAAATTTGTCATGAACTCCAACTCAATGATTTTGATTTTATTGAGGACTTTGTTGATGTAGGATGGTCTGAGTACTTTAACCTAGAACAAGATGTAGCTTTTGAAGTTCGAATCAAAGAATTCTTAAGATTCCCTGATGCAAATTAAAGATGAGAAATATCTAGTACCATGTTAGGGCTTTCCATCAACATTATTCAACAATTCAAAATGACTATTACAAGATGTCTAGATGAAAGGATGTTTATTGAAAATGGCTATGAATCAAGGGTTTTCTCATTCAAGATCCATAAGGAGTTGTTCGATGATCGTAAGGTGCATTCAAGTTTGTGCACTTAAAACATAAGTACAAAGTACTCTTCAAGATTCTTATTGGGTGTGTGGTACCCAAAGGTGGGTCTGTGGACCATGTTAGCAAGAATACAAGGGTCGGGTCGGGCCTGGGAATGGGCCAAGGCCCAGGGGCTTGGCTTTGCCTTTGACTTTGGCTACTGGTGTATTATTTTTTAGCATATGAAAATTATTTATTTAATTAATTAAATGAATGTTTGTATTTTTATCTCTAATTGATACATTAATTACGTAGTTGCCCTTCCCTGAGTCAACATTCAACATCTGATCCAGTCAGTTCCTTGCCCCTTGATTTTGCGCTTCAGTTTTGTTGGTCAAAATTTTACTTACTGGTCTCGAGTATATGTTATTGCCCGGTCAAAAACTTAAGTCAAGTCTAAGGGTATGTATTACAGTCAAACAAAATGTGGCACACGTTTTGGTGGTCAAACAAATCGTGGCACACGTTTCTGTGGTCAAATCCTAAATATTATAGCATACATTTAGTGAAGTAGACCTAATTGATCGCATCTTTCTCTTTGATCCAGTTATGAATTTCATCTATAAATATAGTGCTCTCACAGTTGAAAAAACACACTAAAAGTTCACTATATCAGAGTTTTTCTCTCTTCTCACTTTCCTTACTCACTTCCTCTATTTCTATTGAATGGTATTAGTGCCATATTACGAGTGGTAGTCATCCGACTGTCATATTGTGGATGTACTTCTAGAACAGTTTTCAACAGTGCAGTAGAACTCTGATACAGTGATATGGGTTATTTTATCATAGGAAATTCGTGGTTGATAGTCTGTCTTGCACAATTTGGGTAGTGCCTCGAAACGTCTTAAAGAAAGCGACCTAGTCCGCGACTTAACCCATTAATATTATCAGTGGCATAAATTTTTAAAAAAAAAAATTTCGAAATTCAAAAATAACAATTCTCAAAATATGAGGTGGTCTTTGAGAACCATATTTCTTTGATATTCACAAAGGATCTATGTTGTTGAGACTTCTAAAAGAACGTAAGTACATGCGCCAAACGCAATTGTGATATGGCAAACAGAATTCTCTAACAGTGTATGTCTTTACGTTCCACTTGGAGTGCCAAATTTATTTTCGAACATGAAAATTAGTCGAGTGCATAAAATGATCATTACAATGATCATGATCAAAATCTTATCAGCAATGATCATGATCATGATCAAATAAATTTATTGTGAGTAAAATAGATTTTGATTGATGTGCTTCAATCTTATTAGCAATGATCATGATCAAATAAAGATTATAACTTCACTATCCTATTCAGCTGAATTCGTGTGGTCGTGTTTGAGATTGTGGTTCACCTAACATTCAATATTGTGGTACCTATTCAATTTCGTGTGTACGTATTTTCCTTTATCCTCATTGTTGTCATTGAAAATAGCATCATCATATTTACTTTTTGTTTCTCGCTCAACTCATTCAAAACAATAGGAAAATCAGTTTACAAGAGTCTAATTATCAAGTTCACATGGTTCTTGAAGTATCTTTTATTTAGAAGATAAAGTTAAATCAAATGTGACTCACCAAGACTTGACTTCAATATATGTGATTAGTAGGCCTGGACAAAAAATTCAAACCGGCCCAAAACCACCCGACCCATATGACCGACGTGCAAATGGGCGGGTGAACTTGGGTCAACGGGTTTGACGGAAAAAGTCAACAAATTCAAACGGATATGGGCGGGCGGGTGCGGGTGAAATATTTTGGGCCGTCAGAAACCGAACCCACCCGAACCAAAAACGTAAGGCCCAAATCCATTACAAATGGGTGGAGACTGGCCCAAAATGTTTCCACTATAAATAGCATTCATACCATTAACCCTAACCCTAGCTGTCGCATCCAGATTTACAAACTCACCCTCTCATCTCACCCTCTCTGTAAGAACATTACGGAACACCATCTCACCCTCTCCTCTCCGTAAGAACATCATCTTCATCGTTTCTTCTTTCTCTCCTTAGGCTTCATTCTTTCTTCTTCCTCTCAAATCTTAAGCTTCCAATATTTTGATCTCATCATCCATTCTCAGATCTCATCTCGATTAACCTTTTGTTGTTTTATTTCCCTCTCTATCTCATCTCACAGTCGTAAATGGAGAGATTAAGAATAATAGACATAGAAGAAAACTCGAAGTCACTAATAAAAAGTATTCTTTAAAAGGTTATGACTTTTGTTAGGTTTCTTTTTAATTTATGTTTGGTATTTCTATTTCTTAACATGTGATTTAACTACCATGTATTTTTATCTTGTAAAGCCATGGATCGGACCATATTTTGTTTGTTGGAAGCTCAAAGTCACAGGATCTCAGATAAAAAGAACAAGGTTAGGATTTTATATATTTTTTATTTCATTATATGTATATATATTACAGAAACCTAAAAATAATCACATGTTTGTTTTTTATTTGATTAAACTAAAATATGCATGTTATGCTTTTGATTGTTACTTTTATGATTTTATATATGATTATAATATTTATTGTGATGTTTTATTCTACTTTCTATTTAAAATTATACTATAATGTTTCTATTCATTTTAACAGTTTGCATGTTAATGATTATCTTATTTTTATTATTTCTTAAATTTATTTACATATCATAATTGTTTTATTGTTTTCCATGTGCAGATACAAAAGCCTTACTCTTCATCTTGAATACAACTATTAAAGATTTATTGAGCACCAATGTTCATAGTGTGTTCATAGTGTTATTGTTTTATGTTTATTTTAATTAAAATATTTATTTGATATTGTAATAAATTATATTTATTTTTGCTTATGATTGTGGAAGTTTATTAATTTTTGGACTTCAGACTTGCTTGAAAAATAATATCCATTTAGGGTGTGTATAAAATTGTTACTTAGTCTATGAAAAGAGAAATATAAAAAAGTTAATTATTTTTAAAAAAATATATATAATAAAAACATAGCAAGGATATGAAAATTTATTGCAGTCTAATAAAATTAATATAATGGCCAAGTAAATTTAAGATCCAATTAAGTAAACAAAACCCAATTGAGTCAAAAAATTAAAGATGATTTAATTAACTCGAATTAACCGAACCGGTAACCCGCTTAAACCGAGTACCCGAGAACCGACCAAACCGAACTTTTATATGGGCGGAAATGGGTGTTTAAATAACACCCGCGGATTGGACCGGTTGGTGATTTTGGACCCGAACCCGCCCAACCCAACCCGTTGTCCACCCCTAATGATTAGATCTCAATTCCCCTATGACGACCTTGATTGCCCACACATCAACTCACATTAAACTCGACTGCTTGTCGTTTTCGATTATCAACTTAAAATAGTTTTAGACATCACACTCATAATTTATATTTCTCCCGTTTAGTTTTTAAGATTTGAAAACAATTTAACTATAAATGTTTTTAATTAAAATACAATTATAAAAATTTGATAAGTAAAAACATACTTATACACCACTGAATGTGTTAGAATAAACATTAATTATTGTCGTGCCACAAGCATGGACTAGCGCACCTATGCCAGAGTAGTAGTAAAATTAGGACGGAAATCTCATAAAGTACCCAAAAAGTTAAAATAACAATTTTTAAATTAGTCGAATTTCTATCTTATTTACACAAATGAAATTCTGATACAAATGGTTGAGACCAAATAGACGAGAACGAAACAGAAAAAGAAAATTACAATTCAATTTATGAAAACACGAAAGAGTTTGGTTTCACTTAAACTAATTATATTCCCTAAATTACTTGTAACTAGCATGGAGTCCGTGTTAAGTACGGATGAGTTAAATAAGGAGTCCATGTCAAATACGGGTGAAGTAATTGTTTACATAAATTTTAATGGATTATATTGTTAAATGATTTTAATTAAATATGAACCATTTTCATTTTTACATAGTAATTGATATTATATTTTTGTGTTTACATGATATATGATATTCACCAAATTTTTTTTTGAGTTAATGATATTTATCAATTTAATCTATATATTAATAAATATCATATACATTATAATATATTATATCATTTATTTTGGAAAATATTGATTTTATAATAGAAATTATAATAAATTTTTTGATTGCTTCAAAAAACAATGAAGTTTTTTTTTATTGACCAAATACATAGACAATTGGTCCCATGCAAATTCTTAAATAAAATTACCCAACAACCCACTATTGAGAATAAACAATAGACTTTTATTTAATGATTTGTTTCAATAGATTTTGGCTTCCTAACTAATTGTCTAACATCATTTGATCTTCATTCCAAACTATACTCCTTCGATTTAATTGCGAACTAAAACCAATTCTTAAAAATTGAATCTATGGTTATAAACATTGATATAAAAAAAACGAAATACCAATAGTTTTTAATTTTTAAATGTAAATTTGTCAATCTATTTAAATTAATAACAAATATAGTTTATATTCTATTTTACAAAAGAAGTTTTTTTAATTTAAGAGACTAATATGTCCAAATCTAATATATACAACTGAAATGAAAAAATCAACAATGAGAGATTAATTTGTGTGAGACAAAATACTTAGTCTCCACATAAATAACTTAGACTCCCCACTCCTACCTTGTTCTTGTTCTTCTTCATGGGTTGAAGTGAAGTGTTTTGTGGTCATATTTTCTACCTAAAATCACTCATCAAAATTATTTTTTTCTTTTATTTTTTTTAATCTAAATAAGTGGTTATCACACAAGCTTAGATTTTTTTTTTCTTCTATGTTTCACTCGTGATTTGTTCATTTGAGTCTGATGTTGTTTTGTTTGTCATCTTATTGCGACGTTATTTGAGTTTTTATCTTGTTGCGGTGTTTGTTTGGTTTAAATTGACAAATCAACTTCAATTATTCTATTAATGACTTTGATGTCTAAATCACTACAGCTTTAGAAACTTTTGTATTTTAGACACCTCAATTTTAGTGATTTTGAATTATATTTTTCTTAATCGATGTAATTTTTACCAATTTAAAGGAATACATATGTTTTTTAAGTTATGGGTCATATTGTTTGACCCAAAAACTAAAGTGTAAATGTGTAATAACCTTAAAATCTCATGAAAGCATTATAGCTTTCATTAACTCACGAGAACCAATTTAGTGGAACAACTGCAACTTATTTGAAAAGGTTACAACAATGAGAAAGTTCAAATTAGTAGAAACATCAAAATCGTTTACGGTTATCGATTGCATATTTTTTAGTTGGATTAGTTTTTAACAAACATGGACAAATAAAATACTGAAAACATGCGATTTTTACGGGAAAAAAAATGTATTCTATCTATTTTTATTTTAAACTACTATTAGATAGTCGAATATAAACAAATACACTATCTTAAATGAGTATAGAAAAATTATATTTCTGAATAAATTTAAATTATCAAACAAATGTTATGTTATTTTTTGCGTAAACTTTGTGGGAAGTTTTTTATAATGTGATTTTTGATAAATTATTTATTTAGCATTTTTGTGATCATATTATAACATAATCATAGATATTATATTTTAGGCATAATTGTTTTTTCACTCCCTTAACATAATTTCAATTTCAAGTAATACTACACTCCTTTATTTTATTTTTTCGATTTAGTCTTTTATTTAATTTTAAGTAACAATTTGATCATTTATATCTTAAAATGTCAACAATGTTATCATTTGTATACAAAAACTTAGAAAATTCATCAAAATCTTCAAATAAAATCCATAAAATTCAATATCAATATCAAGAAAATTCATATATTCATCAAATGCATAACTTAAATATTCAAATAAACTCATATTTCCATCTTCAACAATATCAAATTTATCAAATAAAAAAAATAGAAATATGAGTTTATTTGAAGATTTAAATTGTGAATTTGATGAAATTTACATTATATTGAAGATGATAATTAATTTTATAGGTTTTGTTTGAAAATTTTAATAATTTTTTTGAATTTTTATAAAAAAAAAAATAGGATCAAATTGTTACTTTATAAATTGTTGACACTATAAATTGCTAGAAGCCATTGTACATAACAAAAGAATATATTCTAAACCAATTTCTTATCAATCTTAATGAAAACATGTGCAAAATAAAATTATTAAAATATTGTCGGTGTTTGTGAAGCTTCTCATCTTTAGTTGTTGTTCGAATTGAAACACTCAACCCTGATTTTTCTTGTCCCCTATCTATCTCTTTTGATGTAGTAGTGCCCTATGACTTCCAAACTAAATCTACACCAATTTCATTACATAAAAACTTTTAAATCTTCAAATGTATCTCCAAATAATGACGTGCATTAATCTTATTTTATGACCATCTATAATGTCAGTTTCAACTTTTAACCCCGTTTAATCCTGTTATGTGAAAAATTTATGTAATATTTATTAGAATAAACTAAAAAAATATTTATTAGAGATTGGCTTGATTGAAGTTTTTCTTAAAATAGCATTTATTTTTTCCCATAACAAAACGAAATGGTCATTTCACCTTTACACAAAACAATGTTTACGTGATAGAAACAAATTCAAGTGAACCACATCTATCATGAGACAAATTATTGCATTGATGCTATAGCTATGGAAGGTCAAAATGAGAATTTATGGCTAAACAAATTATCATTTTTAAAGTAAAAAGATTTATTTTTTAATGTTTTAATTATGTTTTTGCTTCCTTTTCCATAAATTATATTGTTGAAAAAAAAAATTGTTGAAAAATGAACCGCCATTTTTATTAGATTTTGAAACTAAATCATAATATAAAATTGAGAAGTACAAAATCAATATATTTTATTTTAAATAAACAAAAAAATGACTTCTGAATTTTGGAAATATATTAATAATATTTTTTAAATTTCGTAATATTACAAACATTAGTATATAAATCAGAAATTGTATTTTTGAACTAAAGGGTGTTACATGCATTATCTTAATTATAAAAATTACATTTAAAAATTATTTGAACTTAATTAGGAGAAAACACTATTATCCTATGAAAATGGGAGTCAATCTCATTTAATTATTTTCCAAAACATAGCATTTAATGTATAATTATAGACTTTCCATTTATTTGTTTTAAAATATGTAACTAAAATTTCATAATTTATTTTTTATATTTTTTATTAATAACAATATACTTTTTAAAAATAAAAAAAGTTGGGTAAAACAATTTTTTATTAATCAATGTTAAATTCTTATTGTGGAGCTAAGACTTCAAGTATAAATCGAATAATAATATCCTTTTTGAAGTTAAAACATTTAATGAATAAAAAGGAAAACAAAAATTGCAGA
>JBBPBS010000858.1:2482158-2494545 GCA_037974835.1 Cicer judaicum
ATATATTTAAACTATAAATATACTTTTAAAAATTTGTGAAATACATTTTTAAGTTATAATTCAATCGAAAAAATGTAAATATTTTTAAGTTAAATACATATATCTCTCCTTGAATTCTTCTAAAATCATGTCACATGTACTTATTTATTTGTGTTAAAATATTTCGGTTAAATTCTAAAAGGTATGTCCTAAACTATATAATAAATATAAAAAAAATACTCATATGTAAAAAAAAAATACTGATAAGAAAAAGATAAATATAAAATAAAAAGTGGTAGTGCATGAAGTCAAATAATTGGGCAAAATTCATATTGATTTTCTTAATAAAGACTTTTAAAAAAGTTTTCTTATTAAGGCAAGAATATTAAAAGGTTTTTGTTACTACCATTTTCTTCTTTCCTTCAAATTATAATATTATGTTTAAAGAGTTTTATAATTTTCAATGGTATCGCTAATTAATGCATTAAATGATAATTTGAAATGTTTTCAAACAATTAAAACATAATTAATGATACATAGCCTTTAATGATGCCACCTGTAATATATGCAAGACATATGTTTATAGTGTAGATTCACACTTCTAAATTGATGCTAGCCATTTACTTATTGTTATTAAAAACCACAAAAATACGTGATAATTGACTATTTTCTTTATAAGGAATTACAGAACAACAATCACATATCTTCAGTATTTATTAGGAATTTATATTGAAAGGTGAGATTGTAATTGATCAAAGTGCGATAAAGGAAAAAGTTGTGAAGGAGAACATTGTTGGTTATGAAGCACGTAGTGTAAATCTAACAGTTGTGAGGATTGGACTAACTCGAGTTGGGTGAACCAATATACTTTTTGTGTTTGATTTTTTAATCTCGTATCTCATTTTTAATTTTCACCTGCACAACACTAATCACTTTGTGAAATTTTTATTGTTATACTCTAACGAAGAATATTCTACCTTTATCAAACCAAGATCAATGTTAAATTAATTTAAATTAAACACATAAATTAAAATTGGAAAAGAACAAATCATTTAGAAGAATTCAAGTTCGAATTCTCACTAAAATAATTCTTAAACATATTTTAATTACTCCTAACCGTCAAACTATTAGAACCCATTCTCTAAAAAACTAATAATTAAAAAAATCATTTATTTAAATTAAACATCATAATAAAAAAAAAATTATCCCACATCAGAGATATACTTTGAAATTTCTCTATTATACAAAATATGTCACATTAGTGAAAAATAATTTAATTTATGATCTATATTTATTGATTTTTCTAATATGTAAAATTTGTCTCCTAAATGAAATTTAATTTTGTTTGAGATCCAATAAATCTTTTTTTTTTTGAAGAACAATTTTGACAACAAAAAAGTCCAAACAAACTCTAATGAAAGGAAAAATTTTCCCAGTAATATTTTAAGAGTAGTAAGAGGCAGAGGCTTCACTAAAATATATTATTTTCTCTATCATCTATTAATTCAAAAGCTAATGGGATAAGATAACAAGAAGTCGAATGTTCTAAATAAATTACTGCCAAGAATTTGCTACCTCGGATAGAATAATTTATTTGCATCAACTGATAACTGATTTATTTAAACACTCTTTCAAAGTACAAGTATCTGTACAACTGATTAAACATAATTGTTAAATAGATAACAAAAAAAAAAATAGAATTTGGATTTGGTGTGATTCCCAACTGTAATTACAATCAATGAATACATGACCATTTGATTAAAATCAAATGGTCTAGATCTCAAGGAGATTTTGATTGTGTGACCAACACCATCGGTGACTTCGGCCAGTCAATATGAATGGTCCAAATCTCATTTGAGAGAATAAAAATAGGGAAATGTTATGTATTTAAAATTGTGGAATTCGTATTTTGAAATTATAAAAAGTGTGATTTTCTACTGAAAAGTTATTTTTTATTTCCTCAATAGTCTAAAAGCATTCTATAGAAAGTAATAATAAAAGAAACATAAATAAAACAAAAATGATATCCATTGTATAAAATTTCCTTCACCACCAATTTATTACATTAAACCAGGTCAACAAATAAGGATATTTAGTTAGCTAAAAGACATTAATATTTGGGCAAATAAGCTCTAACTTGCCACCAAAATCTCTCATCAAATCAAAGTAACATAATAGAAAAAATAACAGCAAAACAGAAACATATCTAAACTATAAGGATAGCATATTAATATATCAGATGGAGCAATGCATCTGAAAAGACCAACAAATTCAGCTCAAAGTTGTGATTTTCTTCTCTTCTTTAAGCAATTGCAGGCATGTCCTTGAGCCAAGCATCTAATGGTTTTCCAATGGAATAAACAATGAAACCAATTTCCCTCAGCTTTTTCACATCAACAACATTCCTTCCATCAAAGATGAATGCAGGTTTCTGCATGTTGTCAAAAACTTTTTGGTAATCGAGGTTCTTGAACTCGTCCCATTCAGTCATGATGCAAATACCATGGGAATCCTTAATTGCTTCATATGCATCCCAAACCACAGACACTTGCTTGTTGGAAGTTGTGGGGCTTGTTGGTTGAAGATGAGCAGGGTGATCCCAATCGAACTTCTTCATCGCCAAATCCTTCAAAATTTGCTCTTCCGAAACCTGAGGATCGTATATGCTCAGCTTAGCCTTATCTCCCAAAAGTCCCTTGCACACGTCGATAGCTGGTGTCTCCCTTGTGTCACCAGTGTCCTTCTTGAAAGCAAACCCTAAAACAGCAATCTTTTTGCCAGACACCGTGTTGAACATTGATGAAACAACACGGTTCACAAACCGAGATTTCTGGTAGTCGTTCACCTTAATGACCTGTTTCCAGTAGTTAGCCACTTCGGGAAGGCCATTGCACTCACAGATATAGACCAAGTTCAGAATATCCTTCTGAAAGCACGATCCTCCAAAGCCAACACTAGCATTCAAGAACTTTGGCCCGATTCTCGAGTCAGTGCCGATCGAGTGGGAAACCTGGGAGACATCAGCACCGGTTGCCTCACATAGTGCAGACATGGCATTCACCGAGGAGATCCTCTGTGCCAAGAAAGCATTCGCAGCGAGCTTCGAGAGTTCAGCAGACCACAAATTGGTGCAAAGGATTTTGTCCAAAGGGACCCAATGAGCATAAACATCCCTCAAAGTATGAATAGCCTTTTGACCTTCGGGAGTTTCCCGGCCTCCGATAAGAACTCGATCTGGATTGAACAAATCTTTGATAGCTGTACCCTCAGCAAGAAACTCAGGGTTAGACAAAATTGTGAAATTAATGCCTTTCCGATTGTGAGTCAGAATCCTCTCAATTGCCTCAGCAGTTTTAACTGGAACAGTCGATTTCTCAACAACGATTTTGTCCGATTTCGAAACATCAGCAATCATTCTAGCAGCACTCTCCCAGTAAGTGAGATCAGCTGCTTTGCCAGCTCCAAGACCCTGAGTCTTTGTAGGTGTGTTCACCGAAACAAAGACAATGTCAGCCTCAGCAACATGTTTCTCGACATCAGTGCTGAAGAAAAGGTTCCTTCCTCTGCACTCCTTCACCACATCTTCAAGACCAGGCTCATATATAGGGAGGTGGTCACTGTTCCAAGCATTGATTCGCGGAGCAGCGATATCAACCACAGCTACCTCAACATCAGGACACTTCAATGCAATCACAGCCATTGTTGGACCACCAACATATCCAGCTCCAATGCAGCAAATCTTCACCATTTTTTCTTAATTGTTCTCAGCAAACCCTGTTATGACATAAACAATCCAACCTCAAAAAATGCAAAAATTCACTCTTAAAATGTTAATTAAATGTCAACAAATTAAGATCCAAAGTTAAATAATTCACAAGACCCTATGAAGAACAGATACCGACACAGACGCCAAACACAACACTGACACTACAGCGTCAACACCAGTAATAATTTTTAAAAATTAATTAATTAAATATAGTCAAGGTGTCAGCTTCATGTCGGTCGTGACCCCTTCAATCAAATATGTCGGTGCTCCATAGACAACACCAAACCAAATAACAAAATTCATACAGTATCCACATATAAAATAATAACATTATAGAAACAAAAGTACTTTCACAATTTCACGAATCACGAGTATAATCAATCACATTGAGAATGAGATCTGTAATCTTAACAACAGAAAACTCACAGATCCAGAGAATATTAGAGATAGAAAATACAAAATGATAAAATTAAAATAATGAAAATGTTGAGCTGAATCATGATCGACGGTTTCAAGTTTCTACACGCATGCAAACTCACACGAAACAAGTGACAAATGATGGAAAATCCAAATCACCACATTATATAATCAAAAATCAGATCTAACGAAAAATCATACGAAAAAAGCCAAAAAAACAGATCCACTCACAATTCAAATAAACAATTCAACCGGATCACACACAAATTAAAAATACAGAAAAAAAAATGAAAAGAAGATATAAGAAAATAAAGTAATAGAAGAATGTAAGCATTTATTAATAATAATATTGAAACGAAAGAAAAATACCAAGAGTGCAAAATCGAAAGGGAAATTGAAAAGGAGAAATGAGTAGGAAGTGAAGAAGGAAGTTATTGTTGTGTAGAAAAGCAAATAAGAAGAAGGAAGCGAAATTTAAGAAGAAATGGTTAGTTACCTTAGTTAAGGAGAGGTTGAGATGGAAATAAGGAAGAGAGATCTGAGGAGAAAGAAGAAGAATTCAGAGGATGAGAATGAGAGGAATGAGAATGAAAGAAGACGCGTCACAATTTATAGAGTGTTGTTTGTGTGTTTGTGTGTTTGTGTTAGAGAGAGAAAGTAAGAGAGAGAAACTGTGTCACGTTGCATCACCATCATTAGACGTTCAAAATCAAATAGCCAGTGAGTGACTAAGATCTAACCCACCCTATACAGTAATTTGGATTTACCTTTTTCAACAATTCTACTCGATCACCACCGTTCGATCGAGATTGAAAATTATTACTATTATAAGTAAAAAAATATTCAAAATAACTCATGTATTTGGTTCCACACTTAAAGATTAAATACAACAATTTTTTATTTTTTTTTTACTTACTTCTCTTCACCCTTGGGTGTACAACACGTTTTTTCTTTTCTTTTTCTATGCATTTATCATTTCTCATCTTTTAAGTTAACCATTGTCAACTAATTAACTGAATTTAATAACTACCGATATAAAGTGACTTTTACTTTAGTAAACTAATGTTTATTTAATCTTAATTATATATAAAATAATTTTTAACACCTCAAAAAATTTGAATGAGATGGTTTAAATCAAACTTATAAAATATAATAGTGTTAAAATTTGTGTTTATTGTGATCTTACTTAATTTGAGAGATTAATATTTAAAAATAGTAAAGGTAAAATTTTTAATTATAAGTCTTACCTTTTTTGTCAAAATACATTAGACCATTTTTGTTTGGAAATTATAATATTAAAAGATTATAAAGTAGTAAATATAATTTAGACGATGTGTAAATGTTGATATAATTAGTATTTATAGAAGATATGGTAATTAATGATTATTTAAACAATTGGAAAAAATATGTATTAATGTTAATGTAAAATTTTTTAACCCAAGTCATTTGATGTAAGTATGCTATTATCTAACGAATGTATTTTAAAATTTTTAAAAATTAAAATCTAGTTTAGTTTTGATTTTAGTTTTAATATTGAGTTTTAGTTTAAATTTCAATCTTGAGTTATGCTAATTTTTTATTATTTATTATTAAAAAATAATTAATAACACATAAAAATATTGATACATATAGCAAATAAAAGCTAAAATATAATTAAAATAAAAAATAACTGGTTCTAAGAGAGATTAGTGTCTTGAGCTGGTTACATGGGGAGTCGAATTCATATGTAGTTAAAAGTTAATTCCACTGAATGTTTACTTATTCGTTTGGAGCAGTGAGGAAGTTAACCTTATTTTTATGAATGGCCAAATATTTACAGAAAACATAAAATAGATTTTAAAATTAACATGTTAAATTTATACAATGAGCGAAAAAATTCATATTTTTTTTTTGTATAAAGTAAATAAAAGTTGCAATAAAAAATAAAAAACAACATTAACTACTTAGAAAAGTAACACTCTAGTTACAACAAGACTTTAAAGAGTCAAATGTATTTATTATTAGATCTATAAAAATTAATAATATCATTTTTCATATAAAATAGTTGTAAAAATAGTCATTAATTTATTGTTATTAAAAATAATTTTCTTTTTTATAAATTTTCTAAAAAAATAATATATTATTCAATTTATATAATTAAATTATTTATAATAAATTTATGATCTATAAAAATTAATAATATCATTTTTCATATAAAATAGTTGTAAAAATAGTCATTAATTTATTGTTATTAAAAATAATTTTCTTTTTTATAACTTTTCTAAAAAAGTAATATATTATTCAATTTATATAACTAAATTATTTATAATAAATTTATGATTAATTTAATTTATAAGTCGTGTCTTAACTGTTTTTGTTATTGAAAATATTTTATTTAAAATTAACAATATAAAAATAACAATAATAATAATAAATATATAAATTAAATAATAATTTTTTATCTATTGTTTCTCCTAAATTTTTATTCAAAAAATTTATTTAAAGTAACAAAATATATATTATTAGGATAACTAATACTTGCTTATTTAAAAAATAATATTTTCAAGAACCAAAACTACTCCAAACATATGAGAGGCTTAGCCCCTAGTTTGGAGGTTGCTTCAAAATATATTAGTTACTAAAGACAATTTTGTCAAAAACGGGGTGCATGGTCAGGATATATTCTACTGTCCTTATAATCGTGATGCATTTCAATCTATTTTCCAACTTTTTTCTAAGGTTAAATAAAATTATTTCAAAAAATTCAACATTTTGTTTTTAGTCTTTTATGATTGAGTATTCACTCTTTTAATTTTTGTTAATATACTTAAAACATTATAAAAATCTTTCACACAAATATTTATAATTTTTAACAAAAAATAAGTTATGTATGAATTTTGAAACATTTGGTACTTAAAATTCATTTTCATTGTATCTTAAAAATTCATATTTTGTTTAAATTTTTTGTAAGTGTGATGTTTATATAAATGTCCTTAATATGATTGCAACAAACCATTCAAAAATTATAAGAATATACATGAATTAACTTAAAGATAAAACTAAAATAAAAATAGAAAATTTAGGGAATACAAAATTAAAAGAAAATTATAAGAAAAATAAAATGTTGAAACTTTATAAAAAATTAATAACTTACATAATCCTTTTTTTCAATGTCTATTTTACTCTTAAATTTGTTATATCTTTTTTGATTGATTTGAAATTAGATCAAATGTTCTTGTTGACGTTGGGATAAATTTTGAGGCATTGTTGAAACAAATAGGATATTAGTGTGTAAATTTAAAATTTGTTAAAATTTTGTGTTGGAAAACTCTTATATATTGAATAGTTTTTAACTCTATAAATATTAAAATCCAACATTTAATATTTAACATATCTAGGATTGTTTTTATCATTATATAAAGAATGTTAAACTCTTATGAAAAATACACTAAATTTGGATGTAATTTTCAACTTTCTCTTTTTTCCTTCTTTTACTCTATGCACTTTCGAGCCACCTTTTCCTTTTCTTTCAATTCTTTTACTTTTTAAGTGGTCTTAATACCAATGTACTTTTAGAGTTGTTTTATGATGTAATCCCTTTGATTTTTTTAAAGCAATTTTGTGTTGTAGTCTGATCGAATTTTTAAAGTAGTTTTGTATTGTAGTATTTTTGATTTTTTAGTAGTTTGTTCAATTTTTGAGTGGTTTTAAAATGGTGCAATAGAACTTATGTTTTATCATAGGTACTTTTTAGTTGATAGTCTGCATAATTTAGATATTGTCACAAAACTTTTTAAAGATAATAATTTAGTCCGCGACTCAATCTAATAATATATTTGATGACCGTAGATTATTTTAAAAAAGATTTTTCAAAACTAAAGAACAAAGTGGGAGGAGCTTAGCTTCTCTTTTGACCTGTATGTGGAGTTCTTGCGTTTGGATAATGTAAAAACCAAAGGAAACAAAAATTATATCATGGAATTGGCTTAGGAACAAATATAAGATGAGTTGTCAAAAGAATATTTAGATATTGGAAAGAAAGAAAAAGAAACTACTAATAAATTTATGTGATATTAACTATGTTGAAAATATAATTGAGCGGAAGTGTTGTTTGCCTTATCAACATCAGAAACAAAATACATCTCATAAATTATACTAAATTATGGAACAATTAGCTAGTGAAATACAATTTGACCTTTATAAAAAAAAGTACTATATTTTGACCTCCTAAGGTCCTTGGCTCAATTATATAAGATATTAATTTTACTTGTAGCAATGACTTAGACCAAATTATTATTATCAGTATAAATATTATTATTCTGCTACCTTATCCATTAAATAAAAATGTTATATATATTCCCCTTCATTTCGGTATGGGTATCCGCTTAACGGATATTAATTGTACAATATACTCTCGTATTCGTAAGAATTTCTGTTTAACTGATATTTAATAAATTTTTAAATATCTGTATGTATTAATAAATATCTATGAATATTATTTTTTAAATAAAAAAATCATTTATGTATAAAAATAATTATTTTTGTTGCAACATATAAAATTTTTGTCCTATTTTGTCAAAAAAAAGAAATAGTAATACATCAAAGCATTAAAACATAAATAATATATATATATGAATACATTGATACATAAATAAAAAAGAATTACTATATATTAATGTTATTAATTTATTATTGGTACATATATTACCATTACATTTGTCAACGTATCAATTGACTAAGGAGTACTATTAGGATACTCAATTAATCTTACTTGTCTCAAATATATGTGGGTATATTTTTTTTGTCATTCTATCACATAAATGTAAAGTTTAATATTCAAACTAAAATTACTCCAATTTAACAATATCAAAATTTTAAAGGTTGAATTATGACTAGAAGAGTAGCAACAGATCATTCGTATATGTGTGTTGATGTGCATGCATTCTCTTGAAGTAAAGCTGCTGCTGCCGTCCAACAACTCATTCGTGAAGATAAATTGCCTTTACTTCTTTCATACTAAACCGCATTTTTTAAGTTATTCATCATGTCGTTTCTTTTGTTTATTTATATGAATCTTTCAAAATAAATAATAGTATAAATTATGTCATTATATATATCCATACATAATGTAATTACACTTACACATGTATGTTAATTGCTTTAGAAGATTCTTTTGGTTGATGCAAGATCTCTCTCTCTCACTCATTTTTAATAGCATATGGTAGGTAATTATGCTTTTAGTAATGTGAACTAGATAATAATAATAATAATAATAATAATAATAATAATAATAATAATAATAATAATAATAATAATAAATCATGTTGATAAACGCAATAAATCTCAACAAAAAAAATAATTGAAATAATGATTGAGTTATTTAAAATCAACTACAACAAATATATATGACACACTATATATACTGATCATAACCAAACAAATAATTCTAATTAAATTGTAGTCAATACTAATTAACTTATAATCATCTATAACTTAACTTCAACTCTATCTAACAGCCTCACAAATTAAAAGTATGATTAATATTTCTATCTGTGGATGAATAATATAATAAAAAATAATAGAATGTAACTAAAACAAGAAAAATTGTATTCACATCGGTCAACACAAGAAAAAAAAACCGATGTATAAAGTTGAAGCAAATCAAATATAACGCATCCAAGTCTTCAACGACTTAATTCTGGATTTTTTTTTAAAATCTCTCAGTGTCTCTCAAAAACTCAGTTGAAAATAATCAAGAAATCTAATATTAAGAGACTATCAAATGCTAAATTTTCACAAATAAAGCTTGGCTACCCATTAGAAACACAAATATATTGAAAAATCTATAACTACCATAGAGTAGAAAGAAGCATATATATATATATATAGAGAGAGAATGAACAAATTTACTACTATAGCATAGTAACAAATAGAAAATGATAAATGTTTTACTGTCATATAGTGAACCATATAACAAAGCTAATAGTGACTAGCAATCATATGGAAGCGAATCACCAAATTTTTGGATGCATAAGAAATTTCAACAAAAATAATTAATATCATAAATCTATGAGAAAGAATATATATATCTTGCATACTTTGACACTTTAATTAACAAATGAAAATACATCAAAGAACCACATCAACGTGACAATGTCACACCAACAAAAAAAGGAAATAATAGATAAAAGTTTGAAATCACAACTTCTACTAAATCATGAATCAACGGTGTCGGTGTCAATGTGACACTAACAAAAAAGAAAATAATAGATAAAAGTTTGAAATTGTAATTTCCATTAAATTATGAATGTCAATCAAATAAAATTGTCATATCTAATTTTGCATTCTAAGAAATGACGAAGTCTCTTTTCACATCTATAATTATATTTAGTGCAACCTTATCTTTATTATGTAACAATTGAGACATGTGTAGATGCATAGAACTCTATAGCGTGAAAAAAGAAAAAATATTAGTTTTGGCTATATTATAGCGTGATAGAAGAAAAAATATATAGTTTTGGCTATATCCAGTATCAATAGTTTTGGTGACTCACAGTAGATTTTTTTTTTCAATATAAAGTAAAAGCAATACGATGAATTCTCCTAATATAAAACCATAGAAAAAATGAAAGGAGAAAAGAAGGAAAAAAATGGTTTAGAGTAATCTCTTCAAGGTGGCTACTGATCATCTCATGGCTCTATACTGTGTTTAGGTACAATTCATAGAGAAGATATATATATATATATAATTGAGAGAAAGATTAAATTTTATTTAGAATTAATCCGATTAAAAAATAAATTAGAATGAGTATATACGGTACACTATATATAGTGATCATAAACAAACTAACAAATTTAACTAATTTGTAGTAAATGCTAACATACTTGTAATTGAAGATGCAAACATGATAAAATGGATTGAATTGTATTTAATTAAGTTTTTTTTTTGTTGCTAATTTATTTAAAATTGGTTTGGGATTGATGATTTACTTAGAATAAAAGTAGTAACAATCGAGTTAAGTGACCAAAGGCAGAAGTAAAACAAGAATTGTAGAGGTAAAGTGACAGAAGAATTAATCCTAGTTCACCACCAACTTGGTAGCTACGTCGAGACTCCTCACTCAAAATGATTTAATACACTCATTTAAAACTTGAATTACACACCTGACCCTACAAGTCAGTCTTCTCTAAACAACTTGACACCTGCATACTTTTTAAGGAACACAACCACCTTGACTCTACAAGTCAAGTATTCTCAACACTACTTGAAAACCTATAGATTGTTTGAAGAACACGAAAGTCACTATCAACCTAGGGTACAAGAGTTTGGAACAAATTGATTTGCTCTAACAAGCTGATTGTAACAATGACTCTCACACTAGAAAACACTTAGAAAGTTATTCTTTTGGGCAAGTGTTTCTCTAGACCTTAACCTTATGAACTTAAGGACTTAGGAAATTTTGTGCTTGTGAGTTCTCTTATTTTCGTGTTTGGGTTTTGAGACATATTTGTGTTTCGAGAAACATGAAAAAAAATTCTATAACACACAGTTTGAATTTTTAGAAACATTAATGTTTCAAAAACTTTTTACAAATTTTCAAGAACACATTTGTATTTCAAAAAACTATTTTTAAAATTTTTTGGTACATAAATGTGTTTCGAAAATTTAAAAAAAAAAAATTATCTATAAACAACATTTAATTTTTTTTAAAACACATTTGTGTACTGAAAAATTTGAAGAAAAAAAATTTATGGTACATAAAGTTCAAATTTCTAAAACACAGGAGTTCTTGAATTTTTTTTAAAGTTTTTCAAAACTCAAGTTGAATTTAGTAGATTAAAAAAAATATTGATTTTAAACAAAATATAAGAAAAAAATAAAATAGATAGTTTGTATACGATGTTGAGTTACATTGTAAATTTTTTTTTGTTTTTAACTAAGTGTGACCGGTAATTATTCCAGCTAGATTTCAAAGTTGAATTTCCTCTAATTTATTTTTCTTAAATGAAGATCACTAACCACTTGACTAAAGTATGGCTAATACTTGATTAAATAATAAAAATATACAAATTGAATCATAATAAAATATAAATATAAATTAAAAATCCATAGACCTCGATGTGAATTTTTTTTAAATATATTGATTTTCATTATACATGTTTGTTTTAAAAAATTTAAATTATTTATTTATAAGTGTTAACAATTATTTTAAAAATTTGTAAAAACTGATTTTTTTTTAATATAA
>JBBPBS010000858.1:2494803-2572442 GCA_037974835.1 Cicer judaicum
TTATACTACTTATCTTGTCCTTAGCCTTTTATGTTAGATTAATTCTTATCCAGGTTTATATATATATATATAGATATATGTATATATATATTAAGTGGGCCCAAAATTTAAGTTAGATAGACCTCAATTTTTTTTATTAATAAAAGGCTTAAAAAAGTTCAATTTACTTATAATTAGTTATAAATATTTTTCTAGTTTTTCTAATTAAAGTGAGGGTCTCATATTCTTTTTGACATAGTCCAATTATTAACATCGATAAAAACATGTTTTTATATTGTAAAGCTTATGTAGATTTTTATTTTCATTTTTGTAAGGGTTCACTATAGAAGTTGATTTATGCTTCTAAACATATTAAATCAGCCTTGTTTAATTTATAAATATATTACCGATAGAAATTATGATAAATATCAGTATAAACTTACACATGTGAATGACTTCTGCCACATCATCAAAACAACAATTAATTATAGTGCGATGTTTTCATAGACTCTAATTAGAGTCTTTAGCTCATGATCATTTTGTGCAATCAAAACATTGTCACAGGACCCCTAATTAAGGAGGGTCCAATTTATTTTAAAGTATACACAAGTTTTAAAAAAGTGCATTGATATTCTTAATTTTTGTATAGGACCACTTTAAAATTTTAAATTTGCACCTTATATCCATAACGAATACTCAGTCTGAACATAGACTATCTTTTATCTAAACAAAGACTAAACTTAATTTCTCTCACGTCTCAGTCCTCATCTCATCTCCACACCCCACCACCCATCACCAAAGTTAGAATGTTGAATCTTGATGTTAGAGTTATGTGATTTACTGATTTTAAGAATTTAATTTATTTGAAATGGTTCATTAACATGAACTCGTTATCTATTATGATTTAATTTGATATCTGTGTTTTAGATTTTATGAACTCATTATTGATTTTTTGATTTTAGGGTACTAATAGATCAATAATTAGCATTAATAGCAATTGATAATGATATTTTGGAGGTAATACAATATAAAGACATGGTTGATGAATGTGCTTCAAAAAGTGCTAGAAGGAAGACTCTTTTTAAATAGCAAGAAGGATAATACTAGCTTGAAGTTGTATTTAAATATTATTTACAATTTACTTATTTTGATAAATTTAAATAAAATAGTTTAAGTTTTTGATATTTTATTTGGTTAAAATATAATTTCTTAAAATAACTTATAATTTTTAAAATTGTATTTTTTATTAGAGCCCTAATTTTTTAGATGCAAACAGGGTCTCCAAAAAATTAAGAAGACCTTGCATATATTAGCCCCCTATAAGATCAAGGTGGGTGCAACGATGCAAAAACTTGAGCTTGTCTCTAAACACAAGAAATTTCACAGTAGGCTTGGTCAAAACATCAACTACTAATTAGCAATTGAGACATGTTGAACTTGAAGAGACTTTACCACTACCTTTTTATCTATAAAATGGAAGTCAAGTTCAAGGTGTTAACTAGGGGTGGACAAAGTTCAATTCTAAATTAGAATTGTTTTAAAACTAAACATAACCGGTTTTTAATTTGAAAAAACTAAATCGAACCAATTTTTTGTTCAAAAAACCTAACCGAACTATTTATAAATCGGTGGACAAGGCAGGCTACATAAGGAAACCAAATAAGAAGTCCCCTTAAGGTATCTAAGTGTTCTCTTTACAACTTTCTAGTGAGAGTCTAAAAGAGAGGAAATAAACTGGAAAAATTTGTTGACATTGAAGAAGAGCTCATGTTTGGTTAAATTGACATATGGAAAGATAAAGATATGAATCTATCATGCAGTATGAGCCAAAGTTGTCGAGTTTGGAACTACTAATCATGGGTGTAGAAAGACGATTAGAATCATGCATATTTGTTGATGAAGGAAGTATTTATATATACTTGAATTATGTAAGAAACATACAACCATTATTCAAGTGCTTGACTTTAATGCCCATAAAATAGTCAAATTTACCAAGATATTTTAAAGAAATTTTGAGATGCAACTTATGTATGATTCCAGAAATGATAGAATAGGAGGAACCAATTATGAGAATATCATGTGCATAAACCAAGGCATAAAGAGTAATTCAATGATGAGAGTAGACAAATAGTGAGGGCTCACATCAGTTCATTTGATCTTACATTTTTTTAATATGTGAGTTGTTAAGACATAAGTTGTACAACTTAAAAAATTGAAAACTCATTTATATCACAATTTAAATCAAACAAAATCATCACAATCAATTCTCATTTCATTTTCTTTCATCAAAACATTTTTTTTATCAAAGTATTTTTTTTTTCATCAAAGCATTTTTCTTTAAAAAAAATCTACACAATTGCATTTTATGCTAAAAAACTACGGAACTTTGATTTTTTTTATCACATCAAGAGATACATAGGAACAAGAGGACACTCTTATCAAGTACAATAATAAAAAAAAAATATGTTTCCCTCTTTATTTTTAATGCACTTTTATTTCAAAATATTTTTCATAAAAAATGTTATATTTGCATTTAATAATAAACAAAAATAAATATTTTAAAGTTAACATAAATTTTGTACAATTAGTTATAAATAACTGTTTTTTAAACAGATATCGTAAGAAGCAATTATCTTCTCTATGCGACTACGTATTATCGACTCCCAAACCTAAAATTTGGTTTCAAACACAACTTGATGTTTTTTTTTTTTATAGTTTTCCAACTTTTTTTTTTCCTTTTGATATAAACTTTGGTGGCGAATCCATTGAATTCGAAGAACTCTCAAAATTTTTTGTCTCGATTTTAGTCCAAGCTCAGAATATTTTAGTCCAATCCCACTAAAAAGATATGTCTATTTCAAATCCACCTTATTTTTATAAGAAGGAGACATAGGTTTTTCAGAATTAGGGCATTCTTCATCCCATGAAGGGTTTGAAGTCGATAGTCATGGTAAATCATCTATACCATCACTCCTAGCTACCAAATTACCGTAATAAGATCTAGTAATGATGGACCACAATAACTCACCTATGTCCACATATTAAGATATTTGATGACAATCTAACCATGATTACTCTCCTCCTGCAAAGATTACAACAATTGTTCCTACAATCAACACATTGAGGCAGTCAACACTTCACAACCTCTTTTGAAATTTTTTCTTCAAGTTCTAAAATATTTTTGCAGTATTCCTCCAAACTAGTTACCAAAACCGTACATCAAAGGGTTGACCCTTGCTAAATAAATTCCAAAATACATATACCATATTAGTTTGACAAGTTGCTAACATAACATTCATGGTAGAGTCGTTATGTCTAAAGATGATGCACCAAACACTTTGTTTGTTTTATGTGAAAACATTTTAAAAATATTGAAATCGATTGATTCATATTAGATTGTTTCGATAGGGAAATAATTTTATGAGTTTTCCTTTGTTTCTCCTAATATTTTTAAAATGTCAAACAATTGGAGCATGGAATACCAAACTATGTCTTCTTCATATTTTCTCTTGATGAAATATTTAATTTGGATTTGATAAGGAACACAAAGATCCAAAGTTGGATTTGTATTTGCAATATGTCTCAGAATATTGAAGGTCAAATATCATTTTCACAATCGTTTTCGATATTGATATTCCTTCATCTCTTGATAAAGCAACCAAATCGAAAATATTCGAACATTTTGTTTGAATTTTTGTCAATTTGGACATGACACAAGAGTTGAGATATTGTATTCTTGTTGAATATGATTGGTTTTCATTTTTTGTTTACATTGATTATAAAAATATGTCAACGTTTTGTGAATCATGTTATGTTGTATAGTATTCTATATATAAATGTTGAAAATATTCTAACAGTCATGGAATCGCTTAATTTGTTGAAGATATTGCAGTGATAAAGAAGTTGGTTAATAAATATGTTTTTGAATATACTACTTCTAAAAACAATATTGAAACTAAAGGTAGAAGAAAAGATATTATTCAGGGTGATAGTATTCATCATGTTGTTAACTCTATTTTTGTTGATCATATCCCTAATGTTGAACTAGCTAGGAGGAAATACATTTATTTAAGAATTGTCTCCCTATAATCATGAAATAATTGTCAAAAATCGTGATGAAGTTTCTAACTTGAATTCAATTTATTTTTGGGGAAACATGAGACAATCTGAGGAGACATCAAGAGTCCAAATGCTAGGCTACACAAACTACAAATAGTCCAAAAAACTATAATCCATGAGGTCTTTGATTCTAACTTATCTAATTCAGTTAACACATAACATATGAGAGGATAAAAAGTATCCAGCTATGCGTATGGTAGGTTCTTGAAGTGATGCAATATCAGAGAAAAATAATGTTCAAAATCATCAAATCTATTATGATTTGCAATTTACACTCAAATTTTATGGTGTTGAGTATGTCATTTCCAAATGTTATTGTCCAATATGATAATTTAAAATCTATGATTTCTCGTGATTTAGGGATATTGCAAAAAAAAATTAAGAGATAGAGATGCTAGAGAAACACATCCTATGAGATATATTGATGATGAAGATAAGGTAGCCGCTATTAGATATTTACAAAATTATATGATTGTCAGTGATGAGTCTCTTACATTGGTGATTTCAAAGGAAAGGAAAAAGAATATACAGAAGCAAGTCAATTTATATAATTCCTGTCTAAGAGTTCGTAAACCTGCTTAGTTTGATGATTTTTTATATTTTTTTATTTAGGTTAAGTTTATGTCCTCGAATTTTTATTTTTATTTTCTTAATAAATTTTTAGCTAAAATACCTCAGTCGATAAATAGCTTCTATATTTTTTTGTCAAACTAATAGTACTATATTTTTTAAGGTTAGATGTCGATATTGATTGCTTGTTGAACCTTGCAAAGTGCGTGAAAGTAGTTTTTGATCTTAACCCTCTAATGTATAGAGGAAATAAAGAAATTTTGGTATATCAGAATTGATGAGATAAATCTGACTAAATATTGTTTTAATTATAATAATATTATTACTTTATTGTAAAACTTGAAAAATATCTTAGTGATTTTTTTTAAATTGAAATGACAATAAATGTATAATGACCAAACTCAGTATTAGGTAAAACAAGGTTAAATAAGTTTTTTTACGTATTATTAAAATATTTTTCACTTATATTCTAACACATCATAATCACATCACAGTCAGTGGTTGTGAGCCCCGACTATAACTATCAACAACCGACAACCTTTACTTTGACCACTATATGCAATCACTAATGAGCTTCGACCACCACTCTAGTCCTCCACCTATCACTCCGACCATTATTGATTGCAATCCCATCAATTGCCGACAACCACTTCCGACCATTGCAGCCACCTGCATTGATCATCACTCTGACAGTTGTCTACCGCTACCTACAATAACCATTACTTGTATATTTTTTTTAATATTGTGAATGTGAGTAGTGTTATTTTTATATCATTAGTATTGTCAAAATGATCTCTTTATATTTGTTCGACTTATATTTTTTATATTGAGTGGATTTATTATTAAGTGAAACAAAGAAAGTGGTTTAAGATAACAAAAATCTATTTTTTGTTTGTTATTATTAATTATTTTTATTTATCAATATTTTTTATATTGAGTGAATTTATTATTAAGTGAAACAAAGAAGGTTTAAGATAACGAAAATTTAAAACTCAACCTAAATTTGAAATTTGACTTTGAAATTTGAAGACTCGAAGTTTAAATTAGATTTGGTTGTTGAAATTGTTTAAACATAAAACATAAAACTAACTAAAATAATAAATATTGTGACATACTATACTTAATTAATTTGTTCTTATTTAAGAATGGAAATAAGTTACACTGATAAAAAAAATTAATGATTTAAATTTGATTTACTATTTTTCATTGAACTAATTTCTTACTTATAAACGAATTTCAACGTAACATCTTTAAATAAATTAATGAATTAATATGTCAAACGAAATTAAATTCTATTTTGAAGTTTAGCATGATGTTTTAAAGAATTTTTATTTGATATTCTACTTAAATTTTATTTTATAATAATACATTTAATTGTAAAATATTAATTAATATTGACTAATATACTTAAATTATTTAAAAACTAGCAAGTTTATAATTTAATATAAAATTTAAAATATAATATTAATATATTCATATTTACTTAACTAAATTTTATTTTCACCGTGGTACAAATTCTTCTTTGGAAGAAAAAAAAAGAAGAAAGAAAAACTTTGGTAGAAATGAGAAACATGTGGCTTGAAACGTCAACATCAAATTCAAATATTTTATTCATATATTCAGAAACTGTTTGCTAAATTAACGTAATGCTAACAATTCATGTGAGGTTGGTGATGTATCACTTAGCAACTTCAACCATAGACTTCTTTGCTTAGAATGCCATTGAACTTTTACCGTTTTCTGACCATATTTGGTCTTTTGAAATAACATGACTTGTGAGAAAGTTTTCATGAGAAGTAATAGGCAAAACTCAAATAATTTATTTGTCAAAATATGTGGCATTCACATTGTTAAGCAACCTTCCATGATTAAAGGTCTTTACAAGTCGTACTCAACCTGACAAACTAAATCAAACAAATTATATTGGTTTGAACTCTTCAGTTTATTTGATTGTAACTCTCTACCTAAATCGACCGTCAAATATTTAGTTCCGTACGTTTGAACGTGAAAACTCACCCAATAATACTAAAAATATAAATACTAATTTGTCAAAAAAAAATTGATTAACTTGATCTAATTTTTTTTTAATTATTTTATAAAAAAAATTCTAATTAAATTTTACTTATACTTTAAAATAGGAAATTATGTCAGCCACCCTAAAGTGGACCGTGCAGGACATCTCCAGTTTCTTAAACTTTTTGTAAGAAAATCACAACAAAAAAAATCAAGAATAAGACTATTGTAGAAGAGACTTTTTATGGGATTCTGACTCTCAAAATTCTAAATTCTTTCGTTTAGGTCAATTTTTATTTTTTATTTTTTGTATTCTCAAAAAAATTTTAAAAAATATGTTATCTTTATTTGATTTATAAAATTTTTTTGTGGTATTTTTAAATTTTTAAATTTTATTTGATAGAAATTTTTATTTTTCACTTTAATTTTAGCAATAGAGACATCGTTAGAATTTTCAAAATTGTGTGTTGCATTACAAAAATTGTGTATTGCAAAAATTGTGTGTTGCATTGCATTGTTATCATGATACATATCTATAACTAATCCTATGAATCAACGTTCCCTTAAACCATATATAAATGACTTTTCATCTACTTTGCAATGGACAAAATATTCCATAGTTTTTCTCTAACCCTACGTCTAACCCAACAACCCTCAACCCTATATCATTAATTAAGGGCTCTGTTTAATAAAATAAAATTGAATTGATTTTTTATTTAATTTAAAATTATTTCTTTTTTAAAATTTAAAATATTTTTGTTTTTATAATCACCCATTTTTTACCACTATCCACCACCATCATCTCCCGACACCGACCACTATAATTTCTATTTCACCATCCACCTCCAACCACGGTCTCCCATCAACGACACTATCATTGTTTATTATTACATTCTTTTTTATCAATGTAACTAACTTCGACAACCAATCACTATTATGATGGTCATGTCCATTAATTATCTCTATTAATTAAATTATTATAATTTTATATTATTTGAATTATTTTAGAATAATTAAAATTTAATATGTTTTATTTTTAAATATTTATATATTTTCATATTTGATGAATTTATAACAAATAGTTCATTTCAAATAAAATAAAAACTTAAAATTAAAATTAAAAATAAAAATAAAAATTAATTGAAAAAAATAAACAACAATGAATAAGCTTCAACAATAACCATCTAATCTATAGCAAAAAATAAACAACAAAGAAAAGATAAAATACTAAAGACAAAAATCAGAAAACTATTCAATCATCTAAAACTCTCAATTTATAGACCAAAAATTTTGTGTAGATAAAGCCCTCTCTAGTCCACACTTAAAACTCTCCGAAACAGTTTTACAAAGAGGTATTGCAAGTCTTAATTGTATTTAAAGTGAGTTAGTTATGCTTCTTTACATGAGAAAAGATCGTTGTTAACAACACACAACCACAACTTTGAGGCTATTTTCACATTAAATTTGTTAATTTTTCTCTTAACAATTATAACTTTGTTTCTTAGCTTTCTAAGGACACAATTTTTCAATCCGGATATTTATAGCTCAAAATATAGTCTTCACAAGACACAAAGGTACAAAGGTGAAGTGTTATATAAACCCACAGATTAACCAAATTTAACAATTACGTTCAATGAAGTTCACTAATACAAAGTCCAAATACATAAGCCATAAAAGTCCTACTCTTTTTTATTTTAACTTGATTTATAAGAGAATAGCGTCTTAGTAATTTAGAATTTGATTCAGAGATTAGTAAGATTTTGCCAAAAATTATTTCAACTAAAATTTGAATTCATATTCTCTTAAATAATTCATCTTTAACTAAAATTTATTAACCACTTCAGTTAAATAAATATCACAATAAACTCACACCCAAATGTGAGATTCTGAATTTAAACTTAAGACAAAATATTCAAATTAACAATATCAATATTTATCAGTTTAATTAAATCTTAAAATGCAATCGGTTAAATTTTTACTCTTCAATTTTTAGTAGTCTCACTATATTATCTCCTTAGGATCGTCCTCTCGTGCTTCTTGGCAAAATCCGTTATGTAATTAGGATACAGGCCCGGCCCAAGACTGATATTACATAGAAGGTTAAGTGTTTGATCTCAATTATGCTTCTCTAACAAATTACTAACTAATAATTTTTTTGTAATAAAAAATAAATAAAAGAAAGACAAGATATTTTCCAATTTCTCTTTTGGCCTGCTTATTCTTTAATTGCAGATAATTTATTATTTGCTTTGGAAATAAGAGATTATGGTCCATTCCTATTATTTATAAATAATTTGTGTAGTTGAGTTTAGTTCAAGAAATTCTTAAACCATTGAACAGACTTTTTGGGATATCTCTTTAGATTGTCATTGTAGTCAATGAAATAAAGACCAAATCTAGAAGTGTATCCAGCTTGCCATTCCCAATTATCCAACAGCGACCACACAAAATAGCCTTTCACATTACACCCATCTTCCCTGCAATCAAAGACATAACAAAAGGAGTTTTAAAAAGGAAATCTTATATTTAAATTTGTGAAACTAGTATAACTACTAATTTAATAATATTTATTTATAAAAAAAATTAAATAGAGGTTCACTCGTTGTATCACATTATTTTTGTCTTTTAGAATAAAATAATGCATCTTATAATAATAATAATAGTTATACTAATTAATTACCATGATCAAATAACTTATTGGGAAATAAAAGGTTCTTATATATTGTAGTAGTTAAGAAGTCAAGGACAAAATTAATGTATTGTATGTTTTCTTTTTTTGACAAAATTAATGTATTGTATGTTGATATATTAAAAATTAATGTTTTATGTCTTAAAATGATAAATATTTTTTTTTTAATACAAATCAAAAACTCTAAAGAAGAAAGAAATTATGAGATGAATGGAGAAGTATACAATTAAGAAAGTATAAAACATCAATACATACTTGATAGAAGCTAGTAAGTTGCTTAAATAGTCATTGTGATATCTAATCCTCTTGTCATCCTTTAGAGCATCATTGATTGAGATAGATGGATCATTTGGATCATCCATTCCTTTGACAAGAGAGAGTATATGTTAGATGTAGCCAACAAATAATTTATTCAATATTCATAATTTTAATGAATAGTTTTACAAAACTCTGTTATGCATGGTGAGTGCAAACTTGCATAATAAAATTTGTTGTGCATTACTGTATACTTTTGCATGCCTTAATTTTATCTAAAATAAAATTTTGAACTAGAGTCAAATAAAACTCAAATTTGTTCAGTTTCAAGATTACCATTTTCAGTTATAATGACCAGAGGATTCCCATACTTGTGTTTGATGTAATTCATTGTGCTTCTCATCCCTTGTGGTACTATATACAACCATAAAGAATTTGCCTACAAATCACAATTTGAATTTTATAGTCACAACTAATAAGCACTAGCTACCTAAATAGGAAAAAAAATTCATGTTAGTACAATTCAGATGTAAAACAAGATTCATAAATTTGTGACTTTTTTTTATCGTAATTTGAATTAATCATTTATTCAATTGAATTGTCAAATTTTTGTTTTAGATAACCAAGTATCCTACCGGTGTATAAAAAATGAATGTTATTGTTGATGGAATGAATCAGAATACATTGTATTAGGAATCTCAAATTAAAAAATAAAATAAAATCATTATTCTTACAAGAACTTACCCTTTCTCCAATAATCTCGGTCCCATTGAAAGCTGGAAGGAGTAAAAAACACAAACAATAATTTTCAATTTGGGGTATTCATTAAACAAATTATAAATAACCAAGAAAATCAAAATAACAAATATATGTAGATATAAAATATAAAAAAGGTTGAAATTTAACTTACGAACAGTAAGAGCAGCAGAGTCTGAAATGTAGTCATGAAGTGCAACCTCAAGTAAATTAGAAGCATTGTGCATTGCATAAAATGTAGTGTAATGATTTATGCCAACAAAATCTAATGAACCCTTAACAAGACTAGTTTCAGATTTTGAAAATTTTGGTAGCCTGCTCCCTACCCTACTTTTCATTGATTTTGGATATTCTCCAAATATCAATGGGTCAAGAAACCTATTAAGAAAAATAACAACTTTAGTTTATCCCATACTAACATTGATTGTGGTTGAAAAAAAAATTATCTATATAGTTGATTATAATATGATCTATTATTTTAATTAATTAATCTCAAGTAGTTAATGAATTTCAATTAAAGTTGAATTGATCAGTAATATTCGAAGTCAAAACTATTATCGGTCAATAATTTGTTAAATTTTGTTTATCTCTAAGTTGAATTTTAAATTACTAGAATCTCTTTCTCATATAAACTTAAAGCGTTAAACATAAAAATAAAATAAAAAAACATATAATTTCACAAAAATACAACTCTATTCCAAAATATAAGCAAATAGTGAGTTAAAGAAATTGAATGTAATTTTGATTATATAATGTTTTGCAAGATATATTACCAGCCAAGTGTAAAATCTAAGGCTCTCTGAGTTGCTTGAATATCTTCTTTGGAATTTGTTGCTGACTCAAACCAAATTACATCCAAAGATATTCCCACAGATCCACCTTGTGTTTTCTGTGGAAGAACACCTTTACTCAGAAAATTGGTTCTAACAAACATACATTTAAGACTAAAAGCACAAATCATGTATCAAAAGAAGAAAACAAAGATTAAGAGAATACAAATGTGAACATACACTTGCATCATAGAAATTTTTTGTGAAATTATTGTATTACTTTACCTTATAATTTTTCCTATAAATATCTGCTACAATTGAATGTGAAATAAGGACATTATGAGCCACAATATAAGGTTCAGTAGAAGAGTTTCCACTACTACACAACTTGTGAAGGAGAATTGAGCATCTTGCTGGTGGTTGAAGTCCAACATCATATCCCATCATACAAAATGTATGTGGCTCATTGAAAGTGATCCAATGTTTCACTCTGTCTCCAAATTTCTGAAAGCATGTCTCAGCATATGTTGCAAAATCTTTTCTGTTGTAAAAAAAAATATACTAAAGGTTTATATTGTTTTATATATGACCATATTGATACTAATAATATTGTGAAACTAAAGGGAATTCAAAAGTTAAAATATAAATAAAATTGAATACATGATTAAAGGGCTAAGCCATCCCTTGTACTTGTCTTCTAAGGCTTGAGGTAGGTCCCAGTGGTACAGAGTAACATATGGCTCAATTCCTACACATATTTGGGATTTTAATTCAAATTTTTTAAAAGCATGCATATAATATAATTAAATAATTCCAAGTATGATAGAAGATGCTTTTTGCATGCATATAATCCAATGTTTATGATCATTTTTAAATAATTTGAATTCGGTCTCTTCAAATTATAAAATCAAACTTTTACATGTACATTATCTTTGAATCTTATATTAACATGTCATGCCCAATTTGTCTAGTACAAATTATGCAAGAACTCTTAGATAACAACTTGATGTTAAGGATGTATATATGTATATATAAATGTGTAACACATATATACATAGATAAATTTCTATCCAAGAAGCATGATTTTCATTTATCAAATGGCAAGAGTTTACCTTTGGCTAGTAAAGCATCAATGAGTTTATTGTAGTGATCAATTCCTGCTTGATTGACTACCCCAAATCCATCTGGCATATTATAATCCATGGTCACCATGTTTCTTCATTAAGGTTTATAGACATTAAATGTTTTATCATATAATTCAATGTGACTATTAATGATATCATTTTCATCAAGGTTAGAAAATCACAGTCAAATATAGCTAATGTAACCTCAATCACAATTGTGTTATGATTTAATGATTCAGTATCAAATTATGTTGTAGCTGAAGTTGTAATCTTGGACCTTTGATTAAAATCTTGATTTTCATAATTTATGCATACAAACATTTATGTTTCCTTATTTATTGTCAACCTTAAAAGTCTTATGATTGTAGATCCCACCTAGAAAAGTGGTAAGAATAAATCTTACTGGGAAAAATCCGAGTCCAGGAAATTGAAAACCTATAAGCATCCATTCCCATGTCCTTCATAATATGTACGTCTCCCTAGTTGCAAAAAACAATATATGGAATATGCACAAGTTAAAATACCATCCAAAAATGGCACCACGGTCTTATTCAGAGTCAAAGTGAATTTTATTATGAGATATTTTAGAGTAAATAATAATATTTTAATGAAATTACTAATTTTTCATGAAAAATTATTTTTTAGATACTTTATAATAAAAATTATTTATTGAATTAATATAATTAATTTAATATAATTTTTTTAATTGTAATTAAGTCCATTAATTTAATATATTAAGATAATATTAATTTTATATAATATTTGTTAGTTTTAAATTTTAAAATATTAAAAAATGAGGTATTTTTATGAAGTATAAAACTTTTTGGAAGTCCTTTTATTAAGTAAATATTAATTTTTTTTAAATTTAAAATGATTGTTTTAGTGGCTTTACCTTCAAACCACCTTAAAAAATAGTTAAGAAATACAACATCTATTCTTGAATATAAGACTTTTTTAAAATAAAAAAATTTTACAAGATTTTTTAAATTTTCAATTGTATTAAATATTTTTTTAAACACTATATCTCATTTTCTTTTTATAAAAGATAATTAAACAATAAAAATTTATATATTTAATTTATAAATATATTAATTTTCATTGTCTCAAATATCTCTTATAAAAATTAATGAAGATAATATTATAATAAAATATTAATTAATTATATCTTTTAAATGATAAATTTATAAAAATGATATCGATTGTTAATAAATTTAATACTGCTATCGATTTTTTAATTCTTATGATACGATGAACCGAGTTCTATATTTATGGACATGTGGCGTAGTATTATTTAAACAAGTTTTAAAGATGTATATAAATTTCTTTTCATGACCATTTACTTCTAAAATAATAGCAAGATAGAAATTGCCTAGCTAGTTAGTCACGTTTAGAAGTGATTGTGGTTAAATTAATTTAAGTAGATTTTAATTAGCAAAGTTGTTGCACAAAGAACTATTGCTTGGTTACTTAGCCATGAACTAAATCAATCATTACTTCAAAGCGATGATACTGATCCACTGCAACATCAGCATTGCTGTTACCTAGTATTTTGCCTGCCATTAAATGCAACACATATTTCAACAGATATGATATACCAACAATTTTCATTTTTTTAATTAAAGGTAAAAGAATAGTTTGTTTTGTATTTGCTGGCTCCAACATTTTTTATTTTTTAATAGTAAAATTTTCTTTTTTAAAATAAAAATTATTATTTTATATTACTTAACAAATGTGCATTTTAATTTTAAAAAAGGTTTATCTAAATCATTGTTTTACATAATTAATTTAATAGTGATATTTACTATAATCTTATTTCTTGTCTACTATTTTATATGTTTTCAATAGAATGTAATAAATTTTCTGAAAATATTATTTTAACTTTATATTTTCTATTTTATTTTATTTTTAAAAATATTTAAAAATATTATAAATCATATATGATTGATTTAGAGTTCGAACAAAGTCAAACTAATCATATATATAATACATTTGCATTGTTAAAACTTACCTCCATTAGAATGTGAAAAAGTATCCCACACAGATTGCCCCCTTCCATCTTCTTTTACTGCACCTTCGTACTACAAACAAACCAAGTAACTAATTATCAGCATGCTTATTTTATTACATAAATAAATGCTTATTTTATTACATAAATAAATGCTTATTTTATTTTTGTCGAACATTCTTATATATTTTACTCCCAAGTTAAAATCTTTTTTTTTTAATCCAACTTAAAAGTCTATTACATTTTCTATTTTTCTTTGCTAGTAGAGATTTACCAAACAATATTGTTATCCACACTCCTCACATTACTATTCATATCCTTCAAAATTTGAGGATACAAATAGTAAATTAGGAAGTGTTGGTAGTAAAGTTGTTTACTAAATTAATAACGTCAATTATTAATATAAAAAATTAGTGATATAATTTTAATACAACTTCTGATTTATTATGTTTTATGTAAGAGTACTTATTTATTATGTATAGATGCTGATAAATTATTTTTACATTTATATTTAGTGAACAACTAAAAATTTATTTTGTCCATAGAGAGAATACAATTACCACTTAAAATGTGATACATATGGATGATGAGTTTTCATCGACTCTTATTTTTTAGCACTTTTATAATAGTTTTTATTTCAAGTTTTATTCATTTTAGTTAGTTTTATAGTTAATTGAAGAATAAAAGGAATTTGAATCATCTTAGACTATTTTTGAATGTTTTGGCATTAATCCTTTTTAATTAGACAAATCTCATAGTATTCTCTTTTTGTTTTGATGTTATAGATCAATTACATTAAGTAACAAACACTTAGGAAGTTACAGAGAATTAATGTTGACACAAGGTGAACTCATAGTGTAAATTTGTCTTTTGATAGAAGTTGGAGGACCAGGAGCGCATTGAACCAGTCATTGCGCTGCGATGCACATCCTAGCACAACTCGTTGTCTTTGAGTGCATCAGGGAAACATGACATCTCAATGCAATGTGTTGCACCACAATTAGTTTTGATGTAGCACATTGCACAACTTGTTGCGCCACAATAAATGTTGGTGTAGCGCATTGCGTCCAAATCTAGAGCAATGCCCTGGTGCACGTTCACATACCATTGTTTAAGTAAAAAAATCAAAATTTTGTGAGATTTAGAAATTTTTTATGCAAAGTAGGAGACGATTACACCTTAGAGGAGATCTAGTGCACTTTTATTTGTAATTTTCTTCTTTTATGTATCTTTTTATCATACAATATAGGTAGCTAATTTACTTATTATTAGGGGTTAGATGAACCTTCTTGAATATAGTTTTGGTTTTTGTATATTAGTTATGCAATTACAATATATTTGATTATTCGTATATTTTTGTTCATAATATTTTTTTTTTTTGTGATTGACTCCATAGAATTGAACTTATGTATTATTTTATTATTAAAAAATAGGCTATAAATATCACGTCTCTAAGAGATTAAAGTTTGTATATAATTTGAATAACAAGTAGGTTCATTATTGTAAAAAAATGATCTTGAACGAAAGAATTGGTCTTAGTCTAATTGATTAATTTAACGAATTAAATAGATTAGATTGTTAAAATAATAAATCAATAAATATATAATAATTAAAAAAAAAAGATAATTCAAAATTCTTAATCATTTTTTCATAATCTTTTATCTCGTTAATTTTTATCCAATATAGGTTCTTACTTATGGGTCTTTATATCACAGATGAAACTTTATGGGCATAGTTCTCAATTGGAAAATTGTTAAGCCTAGTACTATAATTTGGAGCATACCCATACGTTTTTTTTTATTCATAATATAGTTTTCAGTAAATTTTTGTATCATCGGTTTTATTGTAGTTAAACAGTATAGAAGTCTAGAAAAAAAAAAGTTTTTGCCTAAATTTTTGTTATTTTAATTTCTTACATTTTCTGTCATTTAAAAATTTATATTTAATTTAAATTTTATTAAATAATCTGTGAAGAATATATTAACTGTATTCTAAAGATCATTTAAAATTTTAAAAGATGTACGTAAATTGATTGAATATAAAAACTATAATTATTGATAGAAAAAATTATGAGAACTATAAGGTTGAAGAAAAAATTTATAAAGATTAACATAAATTATACATAATAAAAATATATTTAACCGTATTTTAAAAAAAGAAGGTTATAAATTAATATTGTAAGATATTTTATAAATTATATGTTTTAATTAGCTTCTAAAAATTAAACTAAATTAAACATGCTCTGAAAAGGTGTGAAAATTGAAGAAAATGTACCAACCTGAAAAGCTGAAGAAGCAGTTCCGAAAACAAAATCCTTAGGAAAACTCTGCCTGTTAATCTGAGACACACAAATTCGAATCTTAATAATCACAACCAATGTTATTGTTAAAATACCTATTCTAAAAGCCATGGTTTTTTTCTCTCTAAGATAGAATAGTTCAATCAACAAACAATACTCTTCACTATTTCTTTTGATAATTTATATAGTAAATCTCTTGGTTCTGTTTGGCCGACCTATATTCCCTTAAACAAAATTATTTTATTTATCATATGTATGTAATATAAAATGGCTTATCGGGATAACCTTTTTGGTACACAAATCAATCTTACCAAGAAATTCCATTGTTTGCATCACTATATGCAATATACCGAAAGAAAAATGCATCTAGAATATGAACAATTTATTATACCTCGGTATATGATAGTTTGACATTCTTTGGCTACGGGAAAAGTTAGGAAACACAATAATTCTTTATTCAATCTAGAAATGAAATTTTGTCCTTAAAATTGGGCACTTATGTGAAAATAAACCCAAATTTTGTTAAAATTTTAAAATCATCTCTAAATTTTTAAAATTCTAGTATTTATTTGATATGTAGAATATAATAAGATAGAAATTCAAATACAAATAGGATATAGACATTATACACTTATCATATCATGTGTTGATGTTGATATGACAAAAAACAATTGTTACAAAAAGAGGGTAAAGCCCAAAAAAACTACAAAGTTAACGGTACATTGTGAAACATACAAGCTTCAGAGATATCATCAAAAGGAAACCTTTTGAGCTTTATAGATTGAGTCTTCATATTACACAAATTAAAAAAATTTAAAGTCAATTAAAATTAGCAAACCAATCAACAAACTGATTTTCTTCCTGCCATGTGTGGTTGATCTCAATTTGTCAATTCTTATTCTTTAGCCCATGACTACGATGAATAAGAGTGGAGATATTTTCATTGATTTTATAATTGTCATTCACCATGTTAACTAAGACCTTTGAAAGGCTCTCCACTTAAAGGTGTGTAACCCATTGTCGATGAGCTATGTCCATATCCATGTACATACCCAACATCTCAGCATATAGGTACGTACATGCACCACAAGTCCCAATATTCCGTGCATAACTAATCATATATTCCCAATTGTTGTCTCAAAAAAGGCCACCGCATCCTGAAAGATTAATTGAGCTTTTGTGTGTCGATGTCGTCACATTTGAGGTTGATTCATCCTTCTCGAGGTCTTTTCCATACAGTGAAAACAACATCCATGTGTTGAGATCCACAATTCAAGTGAAGATCCTAATGATTCTCTATCTCCCTTTCCATCTCGATAATCTCATGAGTTGGATGGCTCTTCAAATATACTTTTGTTTCTTCATGTCTATAATTGTCAACAAGCTACCATGAATATCGTTAGTCACTTATTGTTGTATGCTCCCCTCCTCTTATGCTAGATATTGTTGAATATCTAATACGTACAAAGGCAAAGTAAATTTTTTTAGTAATATACGAATAAGCCACCAACATAATCCAAACTTGTGTTTCATGAACACAATCTCTCAAAATACGATCGGTCGTTTCATCTCCATTCGCAAGTAGAACATGTGGGTGAAACGCCAACACTCCATCGATTGCGAAAATAGTTAGTTAGGAAGCGCTCATGGACAACAAGCCACATGCAAGTTTGAATTATGCATAATCTCTTCCATTTCCACAAACTGAGTCCACTTCCCATCTATAGCCATCTTTTGTTCTATATGGAGATTATAAGCGCTTTGAACAACTAAATGATGAGAATTGATACCCCTTAATTCTATGGAGCCCAGGGCATCAATTTTTGTAGATTTGAGATAGCAGTCAATTGGTTCACTTTGTTAGGAAGAAGATGATTGTTAAGGAAGTCGATCTACATGTCCTTGCATCCGTTGTGACATGTCGGAACCACGTTGCTTTTACATTTAGAGTTTCGATGTTAACAAAAGTATTTTATGACAACAATATATTTATTTGACTTCAAAGAGTATGAAAGAAGATTCATATTTTTTAAGAAACTCTAAAATAAGATTTAATTCAAATTTATAATTGAAGAAAATCTAAAATAAGATTTTATTCAAATTTATAATTGATGAAAATCTAAAATAAGATTTGATTCATATTTATAATCTTTGACTAAGTTGAAAATAATATATAATCAAGATTTGAAGAATATTTGATCAACATTTGATGAAGATTTTATTTAAAGATTTTCCCAAATACTAGTTAAGACCTTCCACAAGAGGGAATGATAAGGTTGAGATTAGAGACAACATATAATCATTAATAAGATCAACAATAGTATGCTTTAGGGATAATATAGCCCTATCTTGGAAAAATGATGGGTCATTCATGTTTACAAGAATGATGGGGAAATACCATCAACAATAGATGAGATGAAATCACCAAGATTTTTTATGAGCAAATCATCTGGAATTTCAAGAGTGATATCTTCGTCATTATCTTTACCAATTTTACTGTCACTAATACCTGACATCTATTCAGGATCTTCGATCAACTCGTGCAACCAAAACATTGACACATGACACCTAATTTGGGAGAGTCTGTTTTTATTTTTATTTTTTATATATAATATACCCTAACCTTTGAAAAATCACATTGATATTCTTAATTTTGTACGTTGAACGCTCTAAAATTTTATATTTACACATTATGCATGAAATAAATAGTCAGTTTTTTGCCATTGAGTTTGTGACAACAACTGCAATCTACCAGACGCCACCATCCACTATCAACTGTTAGAATCTTGATGTTAGGGTTTTATCATTTTAAGGACCTAATTTTTCAACACCTTCGAAGTAATGTTTATGTGTCATAGGTGTTTCACCTCATGTTTGACATACACCAGATGATAACATGATAGAATGTTTTATGATAAAATGATAAATTTACTTTGTAATTTTATTTATTTATTTATTTCGTTCAAATTTAACTTCTATGATTTTAAATTTTTTATAAGTAATTAAATCTTTACATTTTTAATATTTAATATCATCTAATTATATAATAATAATTTTAAGCTTAATATAAATATGCAACAGACTCTACCAAACTTACTCTAATTTGTTTTTTGGAATTGACATCCTCATTTTTTTTACTTTGATTTCAAAAAACAATTAATCTAGTAGAAGGAGTTAAATTTCTAAGATATGGTGAATTTGAGTTCAAATCTCCGTTAAAAGAAATATTTATATTTAATGTCTGACGTGTCATAAAATAAAATAAAATTCGATACTCTAAATAGATTTAGACTCACTGAAATTTATTAGTCGATTTTAATCATTTTTTTATTATAATTAGAGTAATTTTTATACCAAAAGAAGAGAAAGAATTAGAGTAACTTTTTGGGTGATATTCTCCCTCCAAATTCATAAGTCCAATATTTTTCACATCGCGAAATATAACTCAAAAACTTCAATTTATTTTATAAAAAAATAAAATAAAACAAATTCAATATGCAATTTTAGGTAGCAAAAAATCACATCACTTATTTACAATTTTAATTTATATATATTTATTATTTTACAAAATTATTTTTTTATTTATTTTAAAATCCGAAAATTGTAATTTAATTTTAAACTTTTTTAATTAAAAAATAATAATTTAATATATTTGAAATCACGATGTAACACTATAAATACATTAATTATTCATATAATAATTAACAAAATTAACTCAATAGCATCAAATTATACTCTGCAAGTGCAATTCTTTAAAATATCTCATATTATTATTTTTTATTTAAAAATCTAAGTGAGATAACAAAATTATTATATTTTAGAGCAGATAGATTAATTTTGCGAATAGATGATAAAAGTAGGGAATGAAAATTACAATTAAACCAAATTCACATTTTAGTTCCATTTATTGTATTTGTAGCTCTTAAAAGTTGAAAGAAATAGACCATAGAGTAGCACAAGGAAATCGAAGAGAAGAGTCGAAGATGGAGCACGAGGAAGACGAAGAGCCACCTCTTGCTGTTCAGATTCAACTGGATAATGATCAATCCGTTTCTCAACAACCTTCTGTTGGTGTCACCCTCATCACCGGTTATCTTGGTGCTGGCAAGTCTACGGTATTACCTTTTTACCCTTTTCCATCTAAATTAACACCCCCATTCTTTTTTGCCACTCACAATTTTCCCTTTTTCTAATTTTCAATTTTTTTATCAATTGGGTAGTTTAAAGTTGTGTTCTTTCTCTCTTTTTTCTTTCTTTTTGGTATTTGTTCATGTCTTTGTTGCTTTTAGTATTAGTACTAGTTTTGAGTAAATAACCATTTTGATACTCGAATATGTGAGTCCCTGTTACTTTAGCACTTAAATGCATCAAAATCTCAAAAACATATATGAATGTCTCTTTTGTTAATTAATTTGATCCTTGTGTGTATGTAACTTTTCATTGGTTAGTTTAGTTTTCGTATGTGTATCCCTTTAGTCGGTTTAGTCCATGAAATTACAAACAAAAGACGGCTCAAAGATTATTCTTGTCAATGTTTTAACAAACAGCTATTGATATGTGATATGTGATTTAGTACATAGTATTGTTAAATAGTGGCTATAGCATTAGCATCATTGTAGCAATCTAGTGTAGCAGACTTTGAACTAAGCGCTATTTTTTGTGATCCACAACTGATAGCATTGGTTTTTGTTATTTCGATACATTCGGCAACTGAAAAATGATTGTTTACTCACGGGTTTTTGAAGTGATAGTGTTTCGATGATTTTGTGATGTGGAGTTTTGAATTGGTTATCTTGACTTTCAGTTAGTGAATCATATCTTGAACTCTCAACACGGGAAGAGGATTGCTGTCATATTGAATGAATTCGGTGAGGAAATTGGAGTGGAAAGAGCGTTGATAAATGAAGGGGAAGGTGGTGCAGTTGTTGAAGAATGGGTTGAGCTTGCTAATGGGTGTATATGTTGCACTGTTAAGCATAGTTTGGTTCAAGCCCTTGAGCAGCTTGTACAGAGAAAAGAAAGGTTAAACAAACAAAACTATTCAAATTTTTAGGCATAGAAAAATTGAAGCACCTTACTCATAATGACATTTAATTGCATAGTATTTTTGTTAACTTTTATCAAAACCCCTTTAAGTTCTGTCATGAATTAATGTAGTTTTCAGCAAAGTGGGTCTTATTCTGGCACAATTATTTAGTTATTTTGTGTCTGTAGGTTAGACCATATATTGCTGGAAACCACTGGTTTGGCTAATCCAGCACCTCTGGCATCTATTCTTTGGTTGGATGAACAGTTGGAATCTGACGTGAAGCTTGATTCCATTGTCACTGTAAGTGTCTTTAATGGATGAAATTGATTATGTTTTCTTTTTTTTTTTTTATTTAAATTTTCAGGACATCGTTAATTTAGCAAAAGCTATTTTTTTCCTTAGTACATGAGAACATGGCTTATGATTTGTGAATCATGGTACCTTTTTCTAATTGCATTTCCGTCCAAATAGGTTGTCGATGCAAAAAATGTTAGGTTTCAGCTCAAGGAGCACCATGGCTCATCTTCATTTCCCGAAGCATATTTTCAGATAGCATTTGCGGTAATTGTTTATTATATTAACTGGATTTCAGTTATTGATTCTTATTAATTATGCATTTTTTTCTTTTATCATTTAATAGTTGCCAGATTTTTATTTTTATATGAAAAAAAGATAAGAAAAAAAATTGTGATAGAAGGAGCACTTTAAACTATATTTCACTAACAAGACAAAGTAATTGTTATTATAAAACTGACCATATATTTCCCCTATCTATGCTGATAATTTAGGTTAAGTACTAGCATAGTGCAACAAGTAAAGGTACCATAATACCCTAACAATAATTTAAATGAACTTTTAGTACCTCTATTTTTGCTGATTCACGATTTTGGTCCACCTATTTTAAATTCGAAAATATAGTCCCCTAATTTTTAAAATTTCAAAAAAGTTTTCCCAACACTGAATTTTGGACTTATTTTTTGCAGCTGTGTCATGTTAAATAACGAGCCAACAAGTCACTAGGTCATGTGGCAAAGCATCATTTTTGTGAAATCTAATTTTTTTAGGGTTTTAAGTTATTTTTTCATTTTAAGTTTTACGTTTTAAACAATACTTTAATGATACGAAAAATAAAATAATAACATTTAATCCACATATTCATTGTCACTCAACTCAACCCTGTGACTTGGCAACTAATTTTTATCCTTGACGCATCAACAAAAGTAAACCCCAAATTCATTGGTAGGGTAAATTTCTAAATTTTTAAAACTGAGGACTATTTATTTGGATTTAGACATTGGGGGGCTAAAATCGTGAAGCAGTGATAGTAGAGGGACCATAACTGCATTTAAGAGCATTTACATAGTAGAATTGTATACTAAAGAGCTAATAATTTTGCTGTTTGTTTCAGGACATTGTAATTCTTAACAAGGTTGATTTGGTATCTGCAGAAGGTTCTGGAGCTCTGGAGGAACTTGAGGAGGAAATCCATAACATTAACACACTCGCAGAGATAATTCATTCTGTTCGATGTCAAGTCGACTTATCTAAGATATTGAACCGCCAAGCTTATGATACCGCAGTAAATCATATGTGTTTTCGTTCTTGATCCATAGTCTTTTCTTCCCGCCTTCATGATTTTAATTTACCATTTGCCGCCTCTCTTTTCAGCATGCAAAACATTTAGAGGCATTGTTAGAAGAAAGTCGTTCTTTGTCTACTAAAAAGCTCCATGATAGTGGCGTGAGAACCTTGTGCATTTGCGAGACACGCACAATTGATCTTGATAAGGTAGATTTTCAAATTTCATTCATGATGTTATTGCAGATCACATTATATATAAAAATTACTTGAATTTTCTCTTTCTTGTATAGCTTCTAATCAAGTATCTTTCAAATAAACCTTTTTCAGTTTCAACTGGTATTTATTTATGTAAAATATGAGTAATTTCACACACCTTCTATTTATAATGAGATCACACACCTTCTATTTATAATGATGCTGTAACAATTATATTCAATGTCTAGGAAGTTGTATTGACTAGATCCACTAACAATTAGCCTAGGATGTTGCACAATCAAGCAAGAATAAAACTTACACTGAATTTTAACAATTTATATAATGTTGAAACCATTGTAGACTCGTATATGGCTAGAGGAGATTCTTTGGGAGAAGAAATATGATATGGATGTATACCGTTGCAAAGGAGTTTTAAGTGTTCAAAACTCTGATCAATTGCATACTCTGCAGGTAAGTTATACTTAACATCATTATGATTTTCCTAAAATTTGTCTTATGGTACTAGAATGTTCTTCTGTCTCTAAGCAGGTGTATATGATCCATCTTCACCAGTGGTTAGGCACATACAATTTTGTTAGGTAGATCTAGTGAGAGCGTGAGTTGGTAAGTGAAGCTAATATAACAATGTGAAAACGTTCAAGATTGATTGACCGTTTGTCTAAGATTACATGGTCACGAGTTGCTTGTGTTTAGAGTCTAATATTGGATGTAATATGGTCCGAAAAAATGTTTATAAGCAGTGGCATTTCTCACTTTTAAAGTCGGTTTTATGGAGTTGATTTAGGTCCAACTCCAAATTTTAAGATAGTATAAGAAAGAGTCTATATAAGAACTGTTAGGACATCCGGTATTATTGAGTCACTCAAGTCATTTCCAAATGTCTATTCTTGTCCTCTTGGTCATGAGGGGTGTGTGATATGGTCCTAAAAAGGGTTTATAAGTAGAGGCATCTCTCACCTTAAAAGTCATCTTTGTTGGGTTGAGTTTGGCCCAATCCTAAATTCTAAGAACTTGTAACTTTTGTATCGTTGAGTAAGTGAAACATTGAATATTAACATGATTATAACGCACACCATGGTTTAGATAAATTTGACATTCATGGGTATGCAATCTTGTGGTCTATTTTTACTTATGTAAGTTATAAATTTTGAAAAGTATGTTATACATTAAAATAAAGTAGTTAGATGAAGTATCAATTAGTTTTCAAATCATTTGATATACTCAATTTTATCACATTAGAAGCTTCCATCTAACAGATAATAGTGAAATAAATGCTTACGTATTTTATTTGAGTCATGGTGGTGAATTTGGTGAAATCACATTGGCACTGTGATTTTGTCGAAGCTACAAAGTATAGATTTTGTCGAAATCACTCTTTGTAGCTTCAACAAAATCAGTGGTTCACAGTGATTCTACTAAACTCACTGCAAATCCAAACATGGATTAAAGTAGTCAGTTTGAGAAATACTTTAAGAGTGTATGCCTCCTTCTATATAATATTTGGGTTTTAAATAATTGATTTGTGAAAACCTGGCAGGCAGTGAGAGAACTATATGAGATTGTTCCTGCTCGCAAGTGGGAGAAGGAAGAAAACAAGATTAATAAGATAGTCTTTATAGGTAACTAGAACAGATTTCTCGTGTGAGTACAAATTTGAATACTTTTCAGCTTGTTAATATGTTTATTTTCTGATTAACAGGTCATAATCTGAAAGAAGATGTTCTGATTAATTCATTCAGAGCTCTTGCAACATGTTAAACTGTGTATTTGTTCTCCTTGTAAGGGTATTTGATGATGATTTTGAGATTCAGCCAAATTAGTGTTAAAATCTCAGGTGTTTTTCTAATCACAGGTCAAGTTCTAGGTCCCATAATGCTCAAGCTCATATATACATTTTAAGCTTTCCATCATGTCTCATCTTTTGTTAGTAAAAAATAGATTAGGTTAAAACTTTGTACACCGAGACTTTTAAAGTAGATACGATTGAAGTTAAATATTTTTAATGATAAAATAATTGTCGTTGTTAGTGCTTATGAATTAAATAAAAACAAATGTCTCGTATTTGCTACCATTGTCTAAAAGAAACTTTGCTGTTACTCAAGTTATATTTGATTAATATTTTTTTTTATATTAATTAAACTCAACATAAAATGGACTTGGTAAAAGAAAACGTAATTCATGTTTGGATATAGTTTACATATCATGGTTTCATCTAATGGAAAAGTGACTTTTTATTTTGCTTTCGAACCATAAAGTAAGATTTGAAAAATGAAATCTTGTTCATTATCGGCCATATGGATTAGTTGGGTAAAATTTACTGCTGAGTGAAGTCTGATTAATCTATTAGATAATTTATCTAATCAATTAAATAGCTGAATTATGTGAGTTGTATGTGTAAATATGTGTGATTTATGTTTTGGTGATGAATTGCTGTGTTAATTGATAATTGGTATGTTTCTGTTGAATTATGCTAGCGGTCGAATTTACTGATAAGCTGTGTTAATCGGTTAGATATAGTGAAATTCATGTGTTACATTGTTTAAGTAGCTAGAAAATCCAAAAAATCACTAAATGTCAACTTGTGATTAGGATTAATGAATCAAGTTCTTGGTTAATGGATTAAGTACAAGATAATTGATTACATGGGATAGTTAATCGGTTAGAGTAATTAGAATTGGTGAAATTGTTTTAGTTAATGGATTAATTAATAAGGTGATGTAGTTAATCGATTAAATGAAAAATAATATGTTAATAACCTTAATTAAGAATAGTAAATGTGAATTAATTATGGTAATGATTGATTGTGATGTTGTGTGTAAATAATATGTTGTCGAAATTGATGAATAGGATTGCAACTTTATGATACACAAGTCACATATATGGATTTTGTTCTACTAAATGATATCAATTTGATGATCGTAATAGTCTTTATGATACACAAATTGTATATATAAGTTGTGTTTTTCTAAATGGTATTAAGGGCACCATTAAATCAATCTATAAAATATTGGTTAATTTTGACTAAACACTCTTTTTCGTTAAGTAGGAGAGGGTCTTCCTCTATGTAACAACACAGTGGATCTAATGTGAAGTAGTTGATGATTAAGTTTTATATTGGTTGAACATGCATTAAATCATATTATGTTATGTTCTATGTAGTTAATAGCAAATAGCGTAATGTATTGATCGACTTTTAAAAAACGTTATAGTAGTATAGCGTGTAGCAGTATCAAAGAGTCTAGGGAAATATTTAGAAGGAATTATATTTAATACCATACACATATAAAGACAAAAAATAAAAATAAAAAAATATAAAAACTAAAGAAACATTCCTAAATCATAACTTCAAAGGTTATTACTACTAATATTTCAAACATAATATAAAGCAAAGTAGTACCTAAGTTATAACCTATAAGTTCAAAATAACACATCTAATATTCAAATATATTAAAAAAAAAAAAAGCTCCAGGCTCCGAGACTCAAAAGAACATGTCTAAGCATTTAAATAAAAATCAAGTGATTTTTTAAATGGGATCACTATCATCATCATGTTCAAGCTCTTCCTCATCGTCATTATCACGTGCAATTAATTTTGTATCCACTATGTTATGCGTGCCAAAATGGAATGTTTGGTTCCTCATTATTTGTAGAGCCTAGTGATTGTTACTGGCTCACCAACTCTTGCAACATTTGCAACATCCCCCAAGTTAATGTATCATCCTCAAATACCAAGTCATCTCCAGCTCCAACCGCTTCTTGATCTTCAACTATTACTCTCATCAACCACTCATTACAATAGTTTACATCCTTTAAGATAATGAGATCAATTAACTCACGACCGTCAAAGCGTTCCATAAGTTTTTTGTTATACTTCACAAAAACCAAATCTTGCAACTTTTGGTGCTCAAGCTTGTTTCTTTTCTTGGAATTAATCTATTTTAAAGTTTTGAAAAAAGAATATTAGCTTCTTTGACAACCACTATATCAAACAATCAATCAACCATTTTAAATAAATTAAATTCAAATGACATTTACTTACTTACTCAAAAGTATTCTAGTTGCGCTCACAACCTAAAGAACTGCATGTCAAACTCAATACTCCAATTGCAATATTTTGCAAGTTTGGAACATGATGTCCAGAAGTTCTCACCACTCAGTTGTAATGAATAACCAATTAGGATCACTATTAACACAATATCTCATGTGAATCTAATTAAATTTACCAAAACAGTTTACTTTGACTTACCCGGAGCCATAACAATTTTGTTTCTTATTGCAACCTTTAAGCTAAAGAGTCCTGTAGACCTCTTATAATATGCTAGTTCAATATTAGCTTTATCCTCTTCATCAGTAGTAGCACTTAGCCTCTAAAACATGTGAGGAGCCCATCATTAATTTTGTTATTCCTGTCGGCACTTGCATCACCATAGTAGAATTGGAGATTAAGATAATGATCAGCTGCATGAAGCGGATAATGAAGTTGACAATTCCATCTATTATTGTCAATGATAGCAAAAGTATCTTTGTACTTGTTTTCATTGTTATTGAAAGACTTCATCGTGGTTTTCTTGGTCCTATCCATAGCCTCATGGATGTAGCCCATTGCAGACTTTTTCTCATTATCAACAAGCCTAGTACTAGCACAAGATGTCCCATGGCCTTAAAACTATAAAACACATCATTCCAAAAAGATGGCAAGAGTACAATGTCTCTTGCCTTTTTCCCTTTAGGCTCCTGAGATACACTTAAATTGGACCAGTCATCCGAGGTGAACATCCTATGAAGGTTTTTATTTTTTTATTTTTTTTATTTTGAACAACCTTTGCAATGTGAGGAAACGCGTTGCAAAGAGAGTAATGCCAATCCTTACTAGTTCAACTTTGCCAACCCTACAAGAGTGACCCCTCTTTGGCATGCGTTTTTTATTTTTGGAAGTTTCCTAATGTCTTCTAACATCAAATCGATACAATGTGCTGCAGATGGTGTCCAAAAAAGATTTTGTCTTCTTGCTTGTAATTTTCTACCTACAATATAAAATAAACCTAAGTTACCAAATTGACAATTAAATTGAACAAGTAAAAAAGTTTACTGTTACCTGCTGAAACATAATTGATACCGTTGTCTGTGACTATTTGCATAACATTTTCTTCTCCCAAATCTACCACAAAAGCATCCAAGAGCTCAAACACTTTATGGCCGGTCTTCAAATACCCATAAGCATCAGCATTGTTAACAAACATGACAATAACCATGAAGTTGATTGTAACGGCCCAAATTTTTTTTTTTAATTATTACTTAAAAATATATATTTTTTTGTTGTTGTAAAAGAATGTGATGTAATTTACTAAAATATTATTTATTTATTCATTTACAAAATTAATATTACAGTTGTTAGATCGATATTCATTTATGTTCCAAAATAAAATAAATTCTCTTTAAGTGAAATTCAAAAGAAACAATGTTGACTGAAATTAAGGACATTCAATTGGAATAAAATCTCACTTCCACATTTTTATTAAAAGTTAATGATAACGAGTAAATAACTTTACAATGTACCACAAAAATTTTAGTAATATAAAATATTATTTTTAAATAAAAGTCCTATTTTCCCACGCGCGTGCACCTACCAAACATCATTCATGCAACTCAACTCTTTGAGATCATTAGTACCTAAATGTTGGTATAAGGAGTCAGTTCATCCCACAACAAAAATCAAACCAAATAATAAAATAACAACCATAAAATATGAATATAAAATCCTTTTGTAATAAAAGATTTAAAGAAATTAATTATTTAATAGTTCTCAAAGATATATCAAAAGTCATAAAATGTATCTAAATAAGTAACAACCGTAGAGCAAATAGTTAAATCAAAATAAAAATAACAATAAAATGTATATAAGTTATGCATGCTCCTAAACATATATGATCCGGATATAACCAGCCACACAGGCGTACACACAGAAGTCACTCATACCAATGGGGAAAAATTAAACCAGCCAGACGTCCACAAAGATGCATATGATATGTTATGAAATGATAATGATGCTAAAAAAGTACATGATACCACTCACTTAAACAATCACACAAATCATCAATCACTTAAGCAACCACAAAAATAACAATATTTAAAACACAAATCACCCGCCACTTAGGCATCCACAAAGATAATAATTTTTAAAACACCAATCACCAGCCACCTAGGCAATCACAAAGACAATAATGTTTAAAACACAAGTCACCAGCTACTTAGGCAACCACAAAGATAACAATATTTAAAACACCAATCACCAGTCACTTAGGCAACCACAAAGGCAAAATATTTTAGAATAAACTTTTTAATCACACAAGACATCAAATTTATATTCTCATGGATGTTCATAGTTATAGCTCAATAACTTCAACACATCAAATATGCATGTAAACAAGTATCTCAAAATTACCACTTTCATTTTAATAATCCATAAGATTCGATTTGACTACGTATTATTGATAACAATTAAAACTCATATCACAAGACTACAATAGCAACATAAATTTCATTTCCTCCACTGTAAAGTTTTCCGCATTCTAAAAATGGACTATTCATTAACGCATTTAATAATCAATTTTCTCATATTGTGAAAATTAAAGAAATATAAAATTCTCATCAATTTCTCCAAGACACATATATTGTTCATAAAAGTCAAGTTTTAATTTTAAAATACTCAAAAGTCCACACTTAAAATCAAATACACATCATAATAAACATATTACTAATTACATCATTATAAAAATTATAACTTTATAATTAAATACTCTAAAACATGTAAAACACTAAATATTTTCACTGCAAACATATTTATCAAGGTATAATAATAAAAATAATACTCTATAATTAATTTAATCAAGATGGAGGTATATAAAAATAAAAATAAATCAATCAAACAATTATAGTTAATTTCTTTAGGATGAAAATAAAAATCAATCTTTTTCTTTTAAGACATCTAGACATCATATATCTTAGAATCGCTAATTTAATATCTAGTCGAACTCTGCATGGGGAAAAGCCCTTACCTTGGATGCTTTCCTTCCACGTAACACTACATATCCCACGAAAAATCTTATAAAGATGAAGGAACAAAAGCTTAGAGCTTCCGCAAGAAAGAAAGGGAATGTGTGGATGGTTGTTTGAGTGACTTGGAAAATATTTGAGATACACAAAATATAATTTTGCAAATGGAGAGTGAAGCTTATTAGAGAAAGAGAATAATTTTTTCTTATTGAGATTAATTGCACACATCAATAAGATATTCAATTGGAATAATATCATTCAATGACCGACCGTTATGAATTAATTTACGTACTTATTCTTGTTTGTTACACATTTGAGTAGATGTTAAATAGAAAATACATGGTTCTACAATTAAATGCTATTAAGAATAAAATATAGTGTGAATGATTAAATTTTGACCAAAATTGACTTGGTCATTGTTCACTATAGAAATACCCCAATATCTAATTAATTAATTAATATAAATATATTTCATAAAATAATTAAAATTAAATGAACAATTACTTTATTATTGTCACACTAAATTAAGTAAATAAAATATATAAATAAAACGAAGGATTTTCACTAACTCTATTATCTCCTAGGTTAAATACTTATTTGGTCTAAAATAAAACTAATAAATGATATAACTTTTATAAATTATAATTTAATTAAATAATTTAAATAATCTTTTCATCAACTAAAATAAATCAAGTAAGACAAAATTATCACTGCAGGCACCGTATAAAAATAAAGTCAATGTATCTAACACATCAATTTCATGATTATCGAAAATAATCAAATAAACAAAATACACAGTTGTCCACTTAAGAAATAATTATGTCATAAACCGTTCAAATGTAATTGTCACATCAAAACAATTAAGTAAAATAAAGGTTATAACTATTCAAGTAAAATAGGGAGTAGTAAATTTTAATTTAATTTATTTACATGTAGAATAAATTATTAATTAAATAATAAATTACAAAAATTAATAAAAGATGCATATATAATATATATATAAAAATATTGGGGTGTTACATTGATTAATGTCCTATTCTTGCAATCTTTCCATGCATTAGACATGATCGAACAACCACTTTTAGCCCTATCTACAATATGTGATTACAACATCTCATTAGTAAGCTTCAATTCCCTTTTCTATAGTGGGATTTGTAACTCTTGATAGTTTGGAATCTTTAGATGTAAACTATAGTTGTCAACTGCCTCAATCATAAGCTTGAAGGATTTGTCGCACAACACATTGAAGGGAATTCCACACTTAAAACCATCGAGCTATAAATTGAACTATCCTAGCTCATGCTTCCTTATCGCAAATGCTTGTTTGCTTCAAATAAGATGTATTTGCATGTGGCCTCTTGTTATAAAGCAAATCCAAGGGTCTTTTGACACATTTTCGTCTTTTGGAAGCAAGGGCATCAACAGATTGTGGTTGTTTTCTGGCTGGAATATTATAGATTTCTAGAACCTTATCCTGCTCATCATCATCCACATTCACCTCCAACAAATGTTGACTTTCAACCTTTTTCTTATCACAACCTTCTTGAATCTTTAACTTTATTTTTTGGGGGGAATTTTCTTGCAAGCACTAACATCACCACCTCAATCCATTTGGTGTCTCTTTCCTCTATTAATACCTTTAGAAGATGTATGGAGACAAAAATTGCAAGTAACATTAGTTCTATTATTGATATCTTTTAGGTTGTTTCATTCCCAAGCTAGGTCAAGGTTATTCCCAATGGGTTTAACAAGAACACAAGAGTTAGGGTTGTTCAAATATACTGATTGTGTTGGTTGAGACTGAAATGATGCCATAACAAAGGGGAAAGGGAATGAGACTGAAATGATGCCATAACAAAGGGGAAATGGAATGATTGAAATTCAAATTGAAAGGAGAAGAGAGGCAGAGAAGAGGGGCAAAGAAGAGAAATTAGTGAGAACAAGAAGATGTTTGAATGTGCTATGCTTATGATGTTTGAGTATACTAAATTTCTAATGTTTGAGTGTGCTATGTTTTTATTAGAAAAAAAAAAACAAAGCGTTTTTTGCATGAGCAAAGCAGCAGAACAGGTGCAACAAAATATGAAACACGCCAATAAAATATTAAATGCGTAAATTTACTGTTGCATTTTTCGTGTAAATAGAACATTTTACTCAAATAATTTACTATTTCGTTTTTCCCGAAAACAGAGCATTTTACTCAAAGAATTTACATTTTTTTTTCGGAAACAACATTTTTTCTGTTGCATTTATTGTTACGCATTTTTTTTCAGAAAACATTTTCTATGCGAAACAGTCGCGATTGACAGCGCGACGACCCCAACCTTAATGTGCAACGCGACGACGTTTCACGTATCACCAAACCACTGCGACAACACAATTGCAGCCACAACGACGTTTCACGTATCACCAAACCACTGCGACAACACAATTGCAGCCACAACGACTACTTTTGACTACATAGGTTACATTTATTGTGTTGAACTTTGTTATGTTGATGTAATGCACATTTAATTTAGTTTACTTCGTTCGTTTGCACAATATGTGCGGGTAGATGACGAGCTTGTTGAAGTTGGTGAGGTTGAAGATGAAACTAAAGTGTAATTTGCATGAAGATTTAACTGTAGCTAGTAGATTAGTTGTGTCATTGTGTTGGCGGGATTTTATTGTTTACTTTGAATAAAAATGATTGACTCTAAAATATGTGACAATTGAGATTATACCCGTATATTCGTTATTTCCGCACGTCATGATCATATGTGACCTTGTTTACCAAAAAAATTTAATTGAACCATATTTTTGCCGCATTTGTTGCCTTGTATTTTTTTTACCCAGAGGATACAAACTTATGTCATTGATATCAATTGAAGAATATTATGTTAAGACAAACTCTCAAATTAAAAGTTTTGATTAAAATAAACAAAGGTTAATTAAGAATGTTAATTATGATTCTAAAATGTTATGTTAATTTAACTTGTGCTTTTGAGTGAATTAATTTAAAGATAAGAATCAAACAAAACAATGAAATCAGATAAAAACTGAACAAATAAAGAAACATGAACATTATGGATAAAACAAAGCATGTTCTCCAAGATCAAGACTGATCAGCACAGCCTAAAGATCAATAAATTTCCACTAGTTCAAGAAAGATTCTACCTCTGAATTTCATGCTAATATTATCAGTACTTGACAAGGAACAACTAGGATCAATTCTAGTCAAAGAAGACATTCGAATCACGAAGATAAAAGAGAATCAAGCAAGTTAAAACAAGTATGAACCTTCTCCAGCTTAACTGCCAATAAAGTTAATCAATCTTGGTCTATACAAAGTCATCCATATTGATCAGGAAGTCGTCCAAAATGATCAAACATCGAACCTCAAGATTGATCATCAAATCTCTAGAAAGTTCAATAACTGATAGTCCAGATTGATTATCAATCTCCATTTATGTAGAAGTTCAGTATCAATCTCCATACATTTGCAGAAGTTCATCATCATTATTCAAATTGTTTCAACAAAATCAAATTTCCAGATCAAAGATATGGCATCAACAAATTTATGAGAAGCATGAAGAATCATTCAACTAATCAAGAACGAATAAACCAGCCTAGTCAAACAAATTTCAAAAATGTATTCAAAGGCTGAATATTTTTATTCACATATACTAGTTTTAGTAAAAAAGATAGAGCATTATCAATAGCTCTTTTGACCATCAATAAATGCTCCAAAATGCCTATAAAAGAAAGACTAATGCTCAGGAAAATAGCAAAAGTTCAAGTGCTACCAAATCTTACATATCATTCACATTTATATACTTAAAGTTCTCATTTTCTCAAAGAAAGATTCAGTTCTGATTATACATATTACTTCATTATTATAGTATTGAATCATTTGTAAAGAATCAACTCTCAAACAAAAGTTGAGACATCTCAGATTCTTTCAAAACAATCTCATCATTATTCTAAAACTCAAAATATAAGAGTTTAGTATAGTTTGAAAAGATTGTTAGAAATCCTATCAAGGCTGATAGGTGAATTGATTAATTCTCTTTCTGGGTAGAAAGAAATAGAGCTTGTAACAGATCAATGTTGATCTGAATTAGGTGTTGTAAAACCAAAAAGGTTTTTTGTTTTAAACACTTAGTGGAAAAACTCACATCTGTGAGGATTGAACGTAGCTCAAATTTGGTGAACCAGGATACATCCTTGTGTTGTATTCTTTCTCTTATCTTCTTATTTATTAAGTCTGATTAATTACTTAAATTAAAATATAAACTGAATTTCTATTTTTTAAGTTAACCAAGAACGTTTTCCATTTTCTAGTAAAAACCAAGAACGTTATCCATTTTGTGTTTTCTTAACTAAGATCATTCTTGAATTAAATGCTTAAGTTTTTTTAAGAATTTTTAAATAAGAACATTTACAATTCAAATCCCCTTCCTTGTTAATCGACATTACTACTTCATATAACACTTACCACTTGACCAAAAGTTATAGTTATAGTGCAAGGGTCATTAGCCTTCTTCTTATAGATATACATAGAACTTCTCAACTCAATCTACAACAACTTCTCAACATGGATAAACGTCATCAAATTATATCCCTTAAAGAAGAGAAACTTCAATGCTTTGTCGTTCAACCAAATTATGCAATCCATGAAAGACTGTAATGGAGTTACTTAACCCCACCATGTTTTTAGGCGAGAAATGTTAGTGTTTTGTCGTTCAAGTTCAGGCCTAATCAAAACAAGTTTTTCTGTTAAACTCAATGTGAGTACCCTTGGGTTGACCTGGTTGCCATGCCTATCAAATAGTTTCATAAGTGACAGATGGCTAGATACATTCATATCATGGAATTATAGCTTTTGTTTATATTGATTGAGTACAAATTATGTGTCCATAATGATGATCCTGATCAGTGCATCTTGGATACCTTTTCTTAACGTCAAAATTAGGGAGTAGAGACACACTTTTAGGGGTCCAATGAATGTGAGATATGAATGAACAATTTAGTGGTGTCAGTGTTGATGCATGAAAGAAAGAAATGTTCATAGTTCTTCATCAAATCCATTTGTATGTGGACTTTGGAAACCCAATAACTTCTTATTGAAAAAGATGTTTATATACCTAAAAAGACTCTTTAAGAAGGATCAAACACACATAACCTATAATTTTCAATAATATTGAATGTTCTTGAGTTTGTCCTTCAATAGCTCTTTTGAAGGACCCATGCATTACATTTTGAAGGGTCAAGGCAACATAGCCGCAAGCTAGTCTCTATGCATTATAACACTAGAATGAGATAATCTAAATGTAATGACTTTTTTTCTTCAAAAGTTGATGTTTCCCACACTATTTCTTTTCTCTTCCATTTTGTCTCGATCAAACAAAGGAAAAACAATCATATCATTTTCTTTCTTCTATTTTTTGGACCGAAACAAACAAGAAGTTAGTGTAGATACACAAAATTCAGAAAGACCATCTGGAGAAATGAATCCTCTAAGTTTTATGCGACTACATTAAATGCAATGTTAAAAAGAAAGTGAAAAGAAAGAAAAAAGGAATAGAATACAAAGTATTTTGTTAGATGTTTTATTAGAGAGAAAGTTAAAGGAAAGAAAGATAAAAACTTTCTATTTTTATTTTTTATTGTGTAGAAATTGAGAGGAAAGAAAGTGATATACTTTTAAAATGATAAAAATAGCCTAACATATAGAATATGGCAAAAACAAAGTAGGTTTAAAGAAAATGAGAAAATATTGTCTATTTCTTTTCAAAATTGAGAGAAAGAATATATGTAGAACCCATGATATACTTTTTGCCCTATTATCTCACTATTTATGGAGTAAATGTGTGAGGTGGTGACATTATAGTCACTAAATACAAAAATATATTGAAATTGCAAAAATAATTACGATTATGATTTTTTATAGTAATTTTTTATATTAAATTGACTAATAAAAAGTACATTTGAGAATTAAACTAATAAAACTAATAAAAGATATATTTGAAGATCAATTTATTATTTCACTAAAAAAGACCGACATTCATTCATTTAAATCGGTAAAATACATCAATCACGTCCGAGTGTTCGAAATATCTATGCCTCAAGATCTATAACATTGATAATGCCAAAACATTTATTGCAATCTATAATAGATCAAATTTAATCTGTCGATCTATATCAATGAACATTGCACCAAGACGAGAATACCAAAAAGAGCCAGACATATACAACAATGAAATCACATGAAAAAACAAAAGAAAAACTAAATATATGTGTAAATAAAATGAAGAAAGAAAACGACCTACAAAAGGGTAATTTTGATTCAAAAAAATTCTTAAATCACCCGTCTCTAATAAATCAAAAAGAAAAAACTTAATATTTATTTAAAGAACAATTTTATTTTGAAACCGACTTAAAAAAATCACGTCCGAATATATTTTTCTTACAATATTTTTTTTCTATAATTTTAATATATTAAAAATATAATAACACCACTTAACATATTTAAAGACTAAAATAACATTTTATTCCTGTAACAAACAATAGAAACAATTTCAAAATGTGTAGCTTATTTCCTTAGTAGCACTTTTTCTTTCCCTTTCTCTATTCCAAACAGTGTAAATCTTTACTTTCATGAATACTTTGTTGTCACACTGACATACAAAAATACCTTGACTAACAAGACAAAAACAAAATCAAACACAAACATAAACGAGAAGGGATTGTAAATGAAAATGGAAGTAGACAGTGAGAACAAACAAGAAAACAACATCAAAGAGGATGATCTGTTCAAAGCAGCTGAAGAAGGAGATTCTTCAGTCTTCGAAGCGTTGTCCACTGAAACACTCTCCAAAGCACTCTCTTTAAGAAACGAAGACGCTCGTTCTCTTCTCCATGTTGCCGCTTCTTCTGGTCACTCTCAGGTTCCCCTCTTCCCCTTTGCTCAAAAGGGTCTCCTCCTTTTTCCTTCAATTGCATAAAAATTTGTTCTTTTTTGCATTTGTATCAAAACCCCAAATTGGGGTTTTAGTTAGTCAATTTAATTTAAGTTTAAAATTTGATTTTTTTTTTTTTTTTGTTGTGGATGGGAATTTATCAGGTGGTGAAGATATTATTGTCTTCTGATGCATCTGCTAAGGTTATAAATAGTGCTGATGAAGAAGGGTGGGCACCACTTCATTCTGCTGCCAGCATTGGAAATTTGGAGATATTGGAGGCTTTATTGAACAAAGGTTTATTTTTATTTTATTAACTTCAAGAGATTAATTGTTAGGCCTAATGTCTAGCAGCATTTTTTTTTTTCATTTTAATTGAACTGTGAGCTAAGTGGATAAGAGTTTCATGTGTGTACATTGGAACTGTTAAGTTTGATTCAGTTTAACGTGAGTGTAGGACTTCATTTTGAAAAGAGGAATGCTATTTATCATTATCTTTTTATAAACCACCCCGAAGCACTTTCTGAGTACGTTGTGGGTTTTATAAAATATAGAGAAACTGTTTTAGTTCCGGATTTACTGGAAAACACGACCTTTACAACCAATCTCAATGTTTCGTGATGTATTTGTGAGAATTCTCTTGTGATATTCAGCGTTCCTCTTTTAGAAAAGGTATATGTGGACTTGTATCAGAAAGCCACACTAATTAGATGAATGGTACTATTTATTATGTTAACTGTGATTTATACAAACTTCTGAAACATTTATTTTCGCATTTTGGTTGTGTCATCTGCAATATTTTTGACACTTTGTTGCTATGAAATACGAAACACCTCTAAAAAAGGGCCACGTCGGCGTGTCAGACATGTTTTGGACACATACATTTCTCAGACACGCCTTGAACACATGTCAGACTCCTCTTAATGGTGTCCAATGTAAGAAGTTTATTCATTTGGCTCAGACTCCTGTTAGAGATGTCTTGGACAGCGCCACACCTGCTCTTCTCAGACACTCCTAAGTCCTAACCCTATATTAGATCTTTTACTTTTTTAGACAAATAGCAGAATCATATCTCTTATTATTTTTGTGAGGCTCACTATCATATGATTAACTAGTTATAAAATACACGATCCATCTTCTTATATTAGGATTATTTGTGTAAGGATTGCATTGTAAATGATTTCTTTTAGTATTCTTTTTTGTGAGGGCCGTTACCATTATCATAATTTGCCTTTTAGAAGGTTAATATATTAATCTTAATACTCAATTTAGATTTTGTCCTGGTGTCCTATATTTTAGACATTAGCCGTGATGTGGTGTTTGTGTCAGATTATGTGCTTCATAGCTTTGTCGTATCTATGTGTCTGTGTTGCATTGTTTGTGTCTCATGTCATGCTCGTGTCGTGTTTTTAGTTTGTCAAATGCAATTTTCCGTTAACTTTTATTTCATATAAGTTGATTGAACATGCAGGCTGTTATCATCTGTGATATCCATAGTTCTTAAAGGTTTGCGGATATAGTAATAAGACGCAGTACCGTTAACCCATACCTTTCACGATTATATTTCATTTACAACGTAGAATGATTCATCAACTATCTTGAATGTTCTTGTTCTTCATTTTTTGTAGGAGCTGATGTTAATATAAAAAATAATGGAGGACGTACTGCCTTACACTATGCAGCCAGTAAAGGTCGGTCGAAGATTGCTGAAAAACTCATCTCCCATGATGCCAAGATTAATTTAAAGGACAAGGTTATAGCATGGATTCATTTGATATATTTGTAACATATGGTTTAAATGTCCCTCATTTTTCATAATAACCACATTATTAAAGATGACATTTATAATAATTTATGGTGTATGCCTTTTAAATTTAAATATGATCAGGTTGGTTGCACCCCGTTGCATCGGGCAGCTAGCACTGGGAATTCTGAGCTGTGTGAACTTTTGATTGAAGAAGGAGCAGATATCGATGCTGTTGATAGAGCTGGTCAAACTCCTATGATGAATGCTGTGGTTTGTTATAACAAAGATGTATGTATGCTTAGTCTATCCGTGCTTATGTGCTCTTGTGTGTCTACTGTAGAACAGTGAGTATGCATTATGAAGAAAGTAAAAGACAAAATACTTTCATATTTTATTACTACAGCCCTAAGCTGTTTATATAGAAAAAGAAATAACAATAGTAATTCTGAGTAATAGTGACAGAATAAAAATAAACATAATAATATAAAATAAAAGAGAATAAAATCTAATTTCTTTTTTATTCTTCAACACATTATCAGGGTGCATTTCTACAGTATTTCTCATAAATTGATATGTATTTGTTGTAGATGTTCCTCTTATGGTTTTTATGGTAGGAATATTGCTATGTTTCCATTTTAATTTTTGACAGCTTCACCATGCTTAATGATTTAGTTTACAAAATTTCTATCTACTTGTGCATTAAATAATCCCTGAAGGAATAGTAGCCCAGTGATAAAGGTTGGACACCAAAGGAGTTCTGTGTAGGAAGACCAGGGTCGACCCCTCCTACTAACATTTTTCCATCATTACCAAATTAACCACTAACATTTGCTTATAAAAAAAAAACTTGTGCATTAAATAAGTTGTTGTAAATTCTTGATTCATCTATTACTTTTCTTATAATCCTCTAGTTTTATAAGTTTTTTCACATGCCATTAGAAGGATTCTATATTCATTTTTTGTGATTGAATCAAGTGCAAGTATAAATATCTGAACATGATGTTTCTTAACAGTTACTCCCTTCATTTCAATTTGAGTGTCGTTTAAAGTTTCTTCACAATAAGTAAATTGCAAGTATGCCTCTGGAATTATATGATCCTGCGATCCAAACTCCTCTCTTCGTGCTGCGACGCGCATTGAATAGGATGCGTGAAGTTCCTAGCTAAATCGCAAATTTCACCATCAACTTGTGGGATCATGAGTTCGTCACACCTGAGCTGTTTGAAACTGGGTCAGGTTTTCCCACAGAAAATCCTAATTCTTTAGTATCCAGGTTGGGATTCCTCAAAAAGACCCAGTATTTTTACTTTTAAAAAGAAAACTATGTGATACCTAAACCTTCCATCTTCTGGCGCACAACTATCAAAGCAGAAAGAAGATCGCCTAAGTCTCAAACCTTCCATCTTCTCTCACGGCCTCTCACATCCACTTCCACCGGCTACTGCGATGCTACCTCCTCCTTCCCTTCCTTTTTCTGTTCCTTGTGTGGTGCCTTTTTTTTTTTGAGTTCATCCTCTGTTCTGTTTTTTGGAGTTATGAATTAATGATATGATTTATGGACTTGTTCTTATGAATTATTTATGAATTTATGGTTATAAACTTTAATTGAATGTTTTGATTTAGAGGTTATTTTCTTGATCTATGATATTTTTATGCATGTGTATATAAAACCATTTATATAAGTATAATTTTTCCATATGGTAGGATCTTACGATCCCTGTTACGATCTTTCAATCCCCTCCCGATACTAGGTAGAATGATGATCTTCACAACATTGTTATAAACTCTAAAACCTGATAATTTCAAGCTACATAAATTAGATTAGACAATAAAAAATCAGGATTGGCACCCTAATGTGTCCTAGCCAAGACTCCAAGGAAATTCTGGTTAGTAGTTGTAGCTTATAAAATGTTATACAAGGTGAAAAGTGTGGTTGGAGGCATACAGCAAACTTCATGATACTGTTTAGTACTCAAGAGTATCAAATACTATCTGTAACTTTTTAATTCACACACCAAAGAGTGACAACCAAGGAAAGGTACTATCCAAATTTGTGCGCAGAATCTGCAAATGAAATGTTCTAGGGTTGGATTCATTAGTTATTTCTTTTAGTATCTGCATAAAAACAAAAGGAGGTCAATGATGAGTGCATTTGTTTTAGAGTTAGCTTCATCAATAACTATGTAATTCATCACTCTAGCGTAAGGGACTAGTTTTCCACAATATGGCGAACCACGATTCGAATCTCGTCTAAGAGAGGTGTCCACGTTTAGTGCTTGACAGTATCTTGAATAGGATTACCTCCCGTGGAAAGAACATGTGGGAAACAAAAAAAATGTCTTATGATGAGAAATGTTTTGTTAGTTTTGTTATTGGAGTCTCATAGTTTTGGAGCACCATAAATTGATGCAGTGCATAAATATGTACCTTGTGTTTGGTTTACAGGTAGCACTCCTTCTTATAAGGCATGGAGCAGATGTGGATGTGGAAGACAAGGAAGGGTACACAGTACTCGGTCGTGCTACCGATGAGTTTAGACCAATATTAATTGATGCTGCCAAGACCATGCTTGAGTGATACAAAACATGAGAAAATTGTTAGGAATACAAAAAGAGTGCATTGTGCTGTAAAGGAAACAAGTTTTTGCTTAAGACCTGTTTTATATGTATTGACCATTGAGTGAATTCAATGGCCTGCATTTTCACCAACCAACCTTGCATTTCTCTCTTTTTTTCGATAGCATTCTTAACCGGTATTCAAGGTTAATTTTCACTAACATATTAAGCACCTTTTTGTTCTAATTTTGTCGGTGTCTTTACATTGAGAAGCGAGAAAATATACTCTTCAACAAAATCTCTGTTGTTCAAGTGATCCAACGGATGAAATTTGCTTTGAGGGGACAGAGATGATCCAAATTCATCTGAGAGACTTTCTCTAAATCTCTTCAAATTAACCAAAGAAAGAGAACTTCACTTATAGCAGATAAAAAATAGTTTAACTGTTGTACTATCAAATTAACCAATTTATTCATGAACTTGATTTAAATGAGCATTTATTCATGAAGCATTTGGTCCAAATAGATACTCTAATGGGACCGAGAGATGATAAGAAGATAGTGATGAACTGCATAGTGTAAATTTTTTCATTAGCTAATGTCCACTAATGGACCTGAGTGATTCCACCAATGTACCCCCACATCTTTTTATTTAGATTATGAGACTGATCTTTGATTCCACTAAAATTTGAACTTGATTAACCATATCCTCCTCCTTGTGAGAGGAAGTTGCTCCCACTTGACTAACACATATTGATACCAATGGACCATTTCGAATTAGACTAAAAAACAACTAAACACAAATTTCATAAAGTGGTGTTTTTCCTACAAATACACGGTAATTTAAACTATATATATAAAACTAAAATTTAATTTGTTCAATTTTGACCGAGTGCTCCACAATTTACAATTGTAACAAATATGGAAAACCAAAAATATAGGCCATTCAATCTTAAATAAAAAGCTAGATAGAATGTTTTTTTCTCGAAACACTTTTTGTACTTTTTAATATTGAAAATACATTTTAAAATTTTCTCTACTCTAAAGCCGTATTGAATTTTTTTTTTTTTTTAAATTGATCCACAACAAAATTGTTTTGAAAAACTAAAACGCAAAACTCAATATCAAATATGCCCGTATTAACATTTGACTTATTTTATCCTTTAACTTCCTTGTCCAAATAAAAATTCCTTTATCACTCTAGTTGTGTTATACCCTCTCCGTGATTAAAAAAGTCTAGACAGTACCAATTTACCAAGTAGCACAAGGTATAAGTAAAAGGAGTGTAACTATGAATAAAAAAAGTGTAACTGATGGAACTTTTGCAGAAGTGTTAGAAACTTAGAGTAAGGATTATGTGAATTTTAAAGGTGGTGGAAGTCTTACATAGAAAAGTTCTCACACACTAGCACGGTTTATAAAAGGGGAGATCGATCTTTTGGGGTGTCTCCGGTACTCAATTTTGTGAAGAAAAAAGAACGCACCCAAATCGATCACCACACGCGTGCTATCCTTTCGACTGTCTGTGTCTAAATTATGTGGTGTGTTATATTTTAGTATCTAGAAAAAATAGTTTATTTTTTAATGCACGTTTCCACATGTTTTCCTTGCTCTTCACGAGTTTGTTCCATTTCCTCCTATTTCTCCTTTGTGTTTGCGAGTCTTCTTCCACTTTCCTTCAATTTTAAAGATTCGTTTGCTGTGAACTAGTCAAAAACGTTTGCACGATTTTTGCTCCAGTAAGTTGCAAATTTCCTCTGTAAATAAAGGACTTCACTCAATTCAAAATATGCACCAAAACTCTAAATTTTTTCGAATTTTATCTCTTTTCCCTTTACAGTTTCGTCTATTTTCTTTCTATCCCTTTACCGAACGCTTCAAAATTAGAGGGGTCATTGTACCATATTTATAAGTAATCGTAATAGTCATATTTAAACTATAATATGTTTTATCATAGAAACGTCATTGGTAATAATCTATTTACATAATTATAGACAATACTACAAAACATTTTAAAGTGAACAATCTTAGTCCCCTATTTAACTTACTATATCTATGTTTAGTAGTTAAAATTTATTTCGATATTATGAAACATCCATATCCATACAAAAGAAAATAATTTGGCTTTTTCGTAAATTAAATTAGCGTATATTTTTAATTAAATTTACGTAGATTATATAAATTAAATTTTCGTAAATTATCTAAGTGTAACTATAAATAATATAAAAGAATATAACTAATAAAATTGAAAAGAGAAATTGAATATATATATATATATATAAAAAAGAAGCAATATGAGCCATGTATTTCTGCCCCCTCTTATCTCCCTGCCCTTTCCTCCCGATTGTTCATCAGATAGGCAGTAGAGAGGGGAAGGGAAGCCAATCATGGTAGGTTCCTCTTCACTACCATCTTTCATTCATATCTCCACCTTCTCTCAAAAACTCATCACCACCCCTCAAAAGAAGTTTCAGTTTGGAATAACAAAAAGAAACACACACTTATCCTCCTCATTATCTTCTCCTTCTCCTTCCTACAATGTTCTTCAAAAATCACTTCCTTTGGCTGCTTCAATTGCAATTCTTCTCTGGTCAACCCCTGGTAGTAATTTATATCTTTTTAATCATTAATATGAAATATTCTAAAGTTTGAGCAATTTTGTATTTTTACAGCACATGCTGGATTCATGTCAGGAATATCCGGACTAGAGTCTGTTCCTGGTCCTAAGCTTCCACAGATTGACTTCCTCAGTCGCATAAATGGTTTCAACTTTCAAACTCTTAAGTCTTAAAGCATGCTTGTAAAGATTAATGTGATGAAATGAAAAACTAACATATATTAGTTCATCTTTGTTATTTTTATTTCACAGAAGAAAACCAGAAGAAATATGCTGAAAATGATGCAAGATTTAAATCATCTCCCCTGGTGAAGAAACTGCTTGAGCAATCTAAGTTGAATAAAGAGAAGTAATTATTTTGTCATTATATCATAAATTGAATGTATGCATTTTTGTTTAGACAATCTTAGGGAGCTCCGATCGAAGGCATGGACACAACACAAAGACATTTCAGCGATAGGTTATTTTTTCAAGTTACTATTAGTATCGATGTGTATGTGTCGTGTCTGATATTTGTATCTATCTTAGTGCTTCATAGGTAATAACTTTCTTGTTTTTCTACATCAGTTATCATAACATTTTGTGTTACTCTTCAGGAATAGCAAAGAAATTGAGAACAAGTACTGTTTACGTGGAGCAGAATGGGGAGTTGGTGATTGTTCAGCAGAAGGAATGTCTCCAGAGGACAGGGAGAAATTCATAGCAATGTTGAAAGAGAAGGTTGGAGAAAAGTAACATGATGCAACTAGAGCATAGAGAAAAGAAAATGCTTCTAATATATGATTATGAAAAGGAAAAAATGCACAATTTTGGCATGTAGGGTGGCATAGCACTAATGAAGAAACAATTTTAGGCCTCTTGCAAAGTTTCAAAATTTTGTTCTTGAACCCATTCATTATACATGGTTATTTTAATGTATGATTGAAAAGAAAAATACTACTTTTACATGGTTGTACTTTCTTATTTTTAGTATTATTGAGAAAAATCTAAGTCCTACATTGAATGTTGCGTTCTGATATATAACAAAAATTCGGTTTCTAATTTACCATGTTTGAGAAAGCAAGGCAAGCATAAGCACATAGTTGCTAATATCTCATAAGCATTTCACTACAAAAGTAGCATATCCAATGAAGCAGAGATGCATTACCTAATGGAAAGGAAAAAGAAAAGAGTGCAACTCAATGGTTCGAATGAAGCATTTAGTTTAATTTATAGTCTGCGTAACAGTAAATTCACCGTGAATTCTTCTACGATGACAAGTGAAATGACAATCAATTTGCATATATTTGGAAGGTTCACGAAAGATTGAGTTGTGAGTTGTACAAATGGTACACCTAACAAGTGTTTCTCATAATCTAGAGAAAGTTTGCAAGTTGAAGAAGACTCTTTAATTATGGGTTCAAACAAGTTCATGGATCTTGGTTTGAGAAGTTATCGATTCTGATTACATCTTTTGGTGTCATTTCTAATCGTTTATGATTCTGTTTTGTTTACGATATTTACTTTGGATGTGTTTATGTACTTTCTACATTATGTTGGTGACATAATATTTACTCGAGATGATATTGATGAGATTTGCAAAATTAAAATTAACTCAACAGTTCAAAAAAAAAAAATTTAAATATTATCCGATACTTTTTAGAGATCGAAGTTGTTTACTCTCACTAGTTACTTTCTTTTTCAATCTAATATAACCTCCTTAACCAAACTCATTGTTCATATACCATGTTAATAATAGTACTGCATATGGAAGAAAAGAAGATAGCTAGGAGAAAACAACCCATAAGAACTTGTTAAGATTCAATACAATATTACAATATATGAGAATAATAAATAAAAATATTAAAGACCTATTACGTATCATTAGAATAACTAAAGATTAAAACGAAGACAATATATTTCTCATAACTTCTCAATGAGGTACCGGTTCGGCGATCCTTCTCGCTCTATTTTCAACATAAATAAGAAAATTGTTTAAGTTATATTTTGAAGTTGAATTTTTGAGGAAGAGAGACAAATTTTATCTTTTTTCATTTAAAAAAAAATATAAACTATTTTTTAAACTCGATTAAAAGAATGGTTAAAGTATTATATAACTATTGACCATGTGATTCTTTCAAAAAATATTAAAATCTTAAATATATTAAAAAGTTAGTTTATTATTCCGTTCGAAAATAGTTGCATTCACAAAAAATTAGTACTTCATCTGTGTTATTATAAGATCCACCTGTAATGTGTACAAAAATTGAGAAAAACAATTGTAACAATAAATTTATAAAAAAGTGTTATTTTTTATAATTATCCTTACAACTAATACTATTGATACAAGAGAAAGAAAAAAAGAAGAATATATATTTGTCAATTATAAATAAATTGAGATATTTTCATAAAAAAAGGATATGTTTGTAAAGAAATTATGAATGTATGTGAAATTTTAAAAGATGTCTTATATTAAAGGAAAAAAGAAATAAATTTGAAAAATCTTGTATTAGTTAGCATTAAGTTAATGATTGTTATTGTTGTTATTTTAAGATTGAACTAAACAAACCGGAAAAAGACAAAACTAACATTTCATTTTTATCTTCTTTTACTTTTCTGTTATCAGAAAAAAAGCAAAAAAGAAAACACCCTTTTCATTTGCAAGCTCATCCTCCTACCGTACCGCGGAACCTGCAATAACAGTACTTTGTATTTTTTTCTTTCGACAAATTGTAATTTTTTTTTTCTCATTGATCCCATTATAGCAAACTTTAAGGACAAATTATAGACAAAATAAGTGTTCTTTTTCCACACCCAGATTTCAATTCCAGGTAATTTATTTATACTTTGCACATCAAATTAAGCTTTGCCCTTTTTTATTTTTTTATTTATATTTATATATATTTTCATTTTTCCTTTACATGTAATATTCTTGGATTGGGTTTTCCTTTATAATATAAATAATTCAATATTCGAATTGCGCGCGTGTGTGTGTGTTATTTTTTGTTCATTTGGTTAATGCATTTTCTCCCTTGCTGCAAGAAAATGTTATTGAAAAAATGTTATTGAAAAAATGTGTTAACCTTGGAGTTTATTTTGGAAATTTATATCTAGTTAATTAAAGAAATGAGTTCTTCTTACTGTTGAGGTTGGTTATGGTAATTTGTTTATTCAACGCATGGATTTTGAATTGTGTATGTGTTGTTTGTTTCATTACAGTGATTGTGGAACTTGGAAGGGGTCATTTTGAACCACAAGAAAGGGTTTGGTACTGCTGTTGATTGGAGTTCTTGAAATGTATAGACCTGTGGCTGCTTCTTCAGCCACGCCTCGAGGTGGAGTGCCTAATGACGGTGGGGATTCTGTTGTGACATTAGATCAAGTTCCTCGTTGGATTGATGCCGAGCATTCGTTGGAGAATGACAATGGAGATTCATCGTTTTCCAGTCCATGTTTCCCTGATCCTTTGGCGTTTAACTCGGGAACTGGGAGTGGTGTAGGTGATTCGGTGTCACGGTTTCCTGTTGATCATGAAATAAATAAGAGGATTTACTTGTGGAGGGGGAATCCTTGGAACCTTGAGGTGGATGCTGTGGTTAATTCAACCAATGAGGTTAGTAATATCTGTTACACAGGATCACACTTTTGCTTGTCCACTTAATTTAGTTATGCAGTTTGGTTTAATTTTTCTCGGTTAGGCAATTGTATAGTCATGGCTATAATTGTCTTGTCGGTTTCTATCTTTTCTCTTCAATTCATGTAGTGCAAGCAAAACATGACAAACTAGGACTATGCGAAGGAACTCATGCTTTTTTACTTATATGATTCTACCACTGAAGACAATTGGAAAGTGAACTACTTTGATAATTATGAAGTTTTCCTACCGCTTTGAAGTTATCAATTTTCCTTGGTTGCAGTGATTTAATCCACTTCATTGCTGGTTGCTTTAGTTTGTGACTTGTGTGATAACCCCTCACCCAATTAGTTGTTACTCAATTAGGACTAGTTTGGTTTTTTAGAAATATTTGATGGTTTGTATTTTTCATGTTCATTTGTGTTTATAGTTGAAGTTACAAAAATATTACCTTGTTTTCACTTTTTTCGTGTTTTGAAAGTTCTGTAGAGGGGACAAAGTGAAAACTAAGTGGTATTTTTGTAATTATAACTAAGAAACCGAAAATGAAAATAAAAACCAAACTAGGTCTTAGTTTGGTGAAAATACTTAGGTTGAGTTAGTTAGAGGATTTGGTTGTGATGTTGTCATTTTAGAGGGAATGTGTTGTCCCTCAAGCTCTGTAATGTTCTTTGTATTTTGGTATTATCCTTGATTCTTTTTCATAAAAATACTAGTTCCTATCAATTGCTACCAGAGCTATGATCTTGGAGATGTGTGTAGTGCATATTGATAGGTTTGTTAGCTATTTAGAGTAACAGCAAAGAAGAAACACACATCCTTGACATTCTTGGAGAACTGAGGAAAAAGGTTGGAAATTTTGGATTTGGATTCCACACATTAATTGCATCACACAACTATTGATTGTTGTCGTCCGTTCTCAAATCAATGGTGAAAAGTATTTAATGCTAGTTCAATGAAGTTCTAATGTGACCTTGATTGATCTCAAATCAATGACTGAGATAGATTAATGCGTGCAATGTGCTTTTTCTTATGGAGTGGATACGGATCGAAGTTTCAGACAAGAACTCAAAGAGGAGCGTGTTAGGATATACAAATAGGGACTGTAAAATATGTGATTTGTTGTGTTTCTCTTGTGTCTCTAATGAGATCACACACCTTCTTATTTATAATGATGCTGCAATAATTACATTAAATGCATAGGAAATTGTATTGACTAGGACTACTAACAATTAGCCTAGGGTGTTGCACAATCAAGGAATAATTAAAACATACACTGAATTTTAACACTCCCCCTCAAGCTAAAGCTTACTATGCTTTAAGCTTGTTACATCAAAACATTAATGAAATGCGGAATGAAGAGTTGACACCATTGTTGGACTAGTTTGAAAAGAGAAAGCACCATTAATGATTCATGTGTGAAAGAGTCACCGTTGAATTGATTATCGGCGGGAATAAAAACGCGCCACTAATATGATTCATATGTGGGAATAGAGTCACCACCGAGTTGATCGTTGGTGGGAATAAAATGATTGTCTGAGCAAATGATACCTTGTCCTTGAAACTAAGTTCTCACAACAGAAGATACAATGCAGAATGAAGAGTTGAAAAATGAGGTTGCTGAAAAATCAGCACATCATGAAAAGACCTGCAGAAGGGGGCCGGAGACAGGTGCATGCGTTCTCACGCACGAATTTGGTGGAGGTGCGTGGGACCCATACATAAAGAAGACGGACTCGCGTAACAGCGTGTACAATGTTGATTGGCGACGGGAGAAGCACCGTCATGCTTGCCGGAGGATTGCGCGGCGGTGTTTGTTGGTTTTGGATGCGCACTAGAAAAGAGGCAGCTGGTGTTGGTACAGAGTGAAGGCAGTGCTTTTGAGGCCAGCTGTAGCATCGTGGCTGGTTGCTAGAAAGGCAGTCGGAGTTGATGGTGGATGACTGTATGAAGCCAAAAAATTGAAAGACTGAAAAAAGTGGTGCTGCCGGCGGCATTTGCCGCCGGCAGCAGTAGTGAAGCACAAAGACGGGTCACAAAATCAGAACCTGCTCTGATACCATGTAAAATATGTGATTTGTTGTGTTTCTCTTGTGTCTCTAATGAGATCACACACCTTCTTATTTATAATGATGCTGCAATAATTACATTCAATGCATAGGAAATTGTATTGACTAGGACTACTAACAATTAGCCTAGGGTGTTGCACAATCAAGAAATAATTAAAACATACACTGAATTTTAACAGGGACAATTAGGAGTTTGTTAGTAGTTGTGTTCCTAGGTTGTTAGTAGTGGTATAGGTGTACCTGCTTTGGTGTTTCTGTTATTAGTTAGTTATCTATGACCTAATCCCTATCCTAATGTACTGGAAGTCTTTAAATAGAGGCCTCCACCCCTATAGAAATGATCTTTTATCAAATTTAGAAATTGAGTGGTGTAAACCATTGTAGGAGCGTATCTGCTCTTGTGTATCATTTTCTTTGGAGAGATTCTCTCCCATTATTTCTTATCTTTCTTTCTAAATATTAGTGTCCTTCCTTTAAACCTTTGGAATCAAATTCTTGGGTTCCTAACAGAGCGTCTTTGGATCGAATAGAGGGTGCATGACTCTTGGAAGAAATAAAATAGAATGAAAAAGGAAGGGCTAAACACCAAGAACTAGAGTTGTATCCATGGGGGAGTAATAAAAAACATAATAGAGAGACGAGTTGTAAGACTGACAAACTTTGCCATAGTGGAAGTAGGATTCATGAGCTATTTAGAGTTCAATAAGAATGAAGGAATACATTCTTGGATAATTGAGAAAAGAGGTAGTGCATATTTTAGAACATAACATAAGTAGGGTCTTTGTATCCAAGAAAATGTACATGAACCTTGGGAATAAGAAAATAGAAGGAAAAAGAAGGACTGACGGCCAAGAACTAGAATTGCAACATTGGAGGAAAAAGGAAGAACATGATAATATGAAGATCAGAAACAAGGCTAGAAATGAAGTTTGAGGAAACAGAAATAGTAAGAGAGACGAACGTTGCCACAGTGGAAGTAGGAGTGTAGGACCTGGTTGTTGATAGGAGAGAAGAAATGAAGGCAAAATAGAGCATTGAAGCGAGTTTGCAAAGATCATCTTTCAGGTAACAATGGAAAGCTCGAGACAGAAAGGGAAATCACTGTTGTGGTTGCCCGTTGGTGGGAAAAAAAAATGAGAATTAAATAGAGAACATGGGTTGTTACTCTCTATGATGCAGAGAGGAAGCACAGTGGGAGCCAAAATCAGTCACCAGAGTCTTGCAGCTGCTGGAGTAGGGACAGACCTCCACACACCAGTTGCCAGATTCTGCATGTTGATCCTTTCTCGAACACATGGAAATGCAATAGTGCATGCTGCTCCTTCTGGCCACAAATGCTTTTGAGTGTGTTCCCTAATTGTCTCTGTCAGATCCACCCCTTGCCTTGTTCACCGAGTCACTGGTGACTCTTTAGCTTCCTTGGACTGCAACATTCCAATATCTGACCAATATTAGTTAGTAGTGCTCTATATTTTCTCTTCTCTTACCTTACTTGAAATCCTATAATTTCCACAGATAAGAAACCTACCTGCTAAGATATTAAATAAATGATATTTATTTTTTTCTGAGTCATTTATATCGTAGAGGTGCTTGCTTTCTATTTGTTGTTTGAATACAATTAAGTTGTAGGTCAACAGTGATTCTGTTGCTGATAAAAATAATCACAGAATACTGAACCCTTTATGATGGAATACTCCCATAAAGTTATTAAAATAAAATAACATCACTGAAGCAAGAGCTGTATTTAAAATAAACTTGATAAAGACCAACTTTTCTTTACCCTTAGTCACAGTTCACTTGTTGCAATCCTGTGCCTACTCTTGACCTTGTAAATCGATTTCCAAAGAGGTGAGCTCAATTCTTGACAATTATCTTGAATCTTAGACCATCATGATTATGTAATATAATGATATTACATTGTAGGTTAGAGCTGGACCTCCAATAAATGTAACGGAGCTAGTAAAGCATATATCTTATCTGGTTTTGCTTTCTTGTTAACAGGTCTTGGATGAAGCACACAGCAGCCCTGGGTTGCATGCTGCAGCTGGACCTGGTCTTGCAGAAGAATGTGCAACTTTGGTATAGTTCTTATTAATTGCTTCTGCTATAATATATTGCTATGAGCTCAATGTTGATAACATTTTTGTCAGTATATTTAGTAACTATTATATGTTTTTTGTTAAATAGTGTTGAAATTTTGGCCACCAATGCTTCAAATCAGTGGGATCTTCACACACATAAATGTATTCAACAATATTTTATCAATATACTACGTGAAATACTTTTGAAATACATCTGTTCCACACTTAGCAATGTGGGACTTGGTACTTAAAACTTTTGAAATATTTTAAAAATATCCGACAAATATTTGGAATTCATGTGTGGAATATAAGTTTGGTTGGGAGATTTGGCTAAATATACTGCAAAGTGGGGAAGCAAATTTTTGTGAAATGACATATAATATGATAAAATAATCGATATCATATATCTTATTATTTACAGGGTGGGTGTCGAACAGGGATGGCAAAAGTTACCAACGCCTATGACCTTCCTGCAAGGTTTGTATATTGGCCCCTTTTATTATTTTTGTCAAAGTAAAAAAGTAATTATCTCTATTTTCCATATCCATCCCAATGCAACTATGCAAATAATGGTTTACTTTTTTGCTCCTGCCAGGATGCATTCATTCTCATGCTTTCTTAGATCTGTTTAGAATCATGATTGTAATTATAATGGCATGAGATTTGTATGTTATGGCATGTTCAGTTCTGGATGCATTGGTATAAATATTAAACAGCATGTTTTCTCTTTTCCTATGTTTTGGTATGTGAGATCAGTTATCCGATGCCGTGCTCCACCAATTATGTTAATGTATGTATATTTTTTCCTTAGTTGCATGCAGCTTTCAAGGCTAGAAGTTAGATTCCTAGAATATGATATTCTATGCCTTGATAAATTCTGGCAGGAAAGTTATCCATACAGTTGGTCCAAAGTATGCCATGAAGTACCACACTGCTGCAGAGAATGCTTTAAGTCATTGCTACCGTGCTTGCCTTGAACTTCTAATTGAAAATGGGCTTCGAAGGTTTTCAAATGTTGTCACTCTTTTTTTTAAATAGTCAGGGAATTTCCCATGTTACCTCAAGTATCTAAAACTTGCTGCGTTTTTTTTTCTGAAAATATTGATGCAGTATTGCTATGGGCTGTATTTATACAGATGCGAAGAATTATCCCCGTGAACCAGCTGCACATGTAGCTATAAGTGAGTTTTCACCCCCTCATTTTTTCAGTTTCTATATTGATTCTGACCTGATACTGATAAATTAAGTAGCTTTTTCAATGTTGAATGTTTCTAGCATATAAGTGTATGATTTTACGGATTTGTCTAATGTGCACAAATGAATTAAGTGTTGCATGGTGCACAAGTGTTTTTTACCAATAGATTTTGAAGTTCCACCGTATGTAATGGTATACCTACCACGCCAAATACACTCTCTATTCTTCCCTTTCCACATCCTTATGAAATGGTGGGACTTAAAAGTCTACTGGTAGAAAATACTTGTGCACCATGCAACACTTAACTCACTTGTGCACAGTAGCATTAGCCTGATTTTACATGTTAATCAGAAAATACACCTGCCTTTTACATTTTCTTATGCTTTTTTTTTTCAGGAACTGTGCGGCGGTTTCTTGAGAAGCAGAATGACAATGTAGCAGCTGTTGTCTTTTGCACTACCAGCACAACTGATACAGAGATGTATAAAAGGTGTTTCTCTATGGTTGATACCTGCAATGTTTCAAATTGCTGATATTTACACAAATAGTATATTCTGTTCATATGAATATTATGTAATTTAGGTAGATTTGATATTGTGGTTATTATGTAATTAATGTTTTGATTGTACATTGATTCTTTCAGAGTCTATATGATAGAGTCTCCGTGATGTAGATTAAAACACACGGTTTTTAAGATATGCCTTTCTATTTTTCTCTCATAGGAACTTTCTCTAAAATTATGCCAGTTTGTTTTATTTGCTTTTCAAAGTGGACACCGAATTACTTATTCATGTTTTCCTTTTACATTATTTCCATGCAGGTTACTTCCTCTTTACTTTCCACGGGATAAACATGAGGAGGAGGTGGCTATGTCAAAGCTTCCTGCAGATGTTGGGGATGAGAATGGTGAGACTACAATAGATGAGCGTAAAATCAGAATAAAGCCTTTGCCTAAAAATAAAATTCCAAAACCTCATGAAGAGCCAGTTGATCTTCCTGTTAGTGATGTTGGCTTGATTCGCAGGTCAGAAAATTTTCAGCAAGAGATTTTTACATATTTTATATTTCAATCTAGATTGCTAAGTGTGTTCCACAATGAACAAATACTTGAATGGGCTGTACCAATCTGTCTGTGCATATACAAATAGTGGATTTCATGATATCTGCTAATATATTCTAGATTAAAACCCTATTTGTCTGACATATGCTTTTTATTTCTCACTTTAGTCTTGACATGTCTTTTGTCTCACTTTAGTCCTTGACATTTATGATTGCACTTTATTTAATCATCAATCGATACAATAGCAGTCGTCAAAAAAGTTACTCTTAAAAAGATGTGACCCCTATTTTTTTCTTTGCATGAAAGTTTGACTGTATATGTTGTAAAGAATATTGTTGAGAGTCCCACATTCCGATGAGATATAAGTGGGATTCCCTCACAATTTTGTAGGCTTGAGTTAGGCCCAACCCAAAATTTAAGAAATACATAGAAAGGCACTTGTTTCATTCTTTGCTCGCCATTTGAAATGCAGGATGAGTTTTTTTTTTTTTTTTTTTAAATGGCAAGTAATGAGAATGACATTTCATGGTAGATGGTTGTTAAACTCTTGAGCTAACTCTTCAAATCTTACAAGTTTACAATCTTAGGATTCAAAAACAAATTAACTCGCATGTAAACTCTCTTTCTGGTAAATTCATTCAAGCTCAAGAAAACTCATGATAAATCGTTACACTCTCGATTTTACTTGCTGAGTTTACGAGTTTATAATTCTACATTGATTTGACCTTAAAATATAAAATTTTGACCTATATTGTTTGGTATTTGGTTTAAATATTTATGTGTTGCAATATATATTGGCCTTGAATTATATCTTGTTATTTACAAAATAAAGTATGTGTTTGACTGAAATTTTTATGGTCATTATGTCAAATTAACTCTTGTTGTGTGGGGAAACTATGCCCTTGATATGCATTTCGTTGTTTCTCTGCAATTTCATTTGTTTTATTAACCATTTCTTTTTGGTCTTATAAGTAAACCTATTTAAAAGTTCCTTATCAAGGTACCTCTTTTTTACTTATTATTTAAATCTTCCATAATTTTAGTCTTGGAAATTTTATGATAAGTATTTATCTATTTTAAAATATTTATTATGGAGTTGAAATGTTGAATTTTTGTCGTTTACTTGTTTTAATAGTAATATACTATCTACATGGCATGTATAGTTTCTTTTTTTTTTTTTTTAAATATCAGAACAAGATTCATGAGTTTGAAAACCTTGTATAATGTATTAGTCCTGTCATCTTCGACCAAACTGTCACATTTGTAGGGAATGATACCACATTATCTTTAACAGATACATGATTTGAGCATTTTTTGTTTATTAAATAACAAGGAGATAGAGGGGCTAAATTAAAGTGAGATTGTAAATGCCTGGGACTAAAGAGAACAAAAATAAGAAATGTTACTTGTGGAGTTTTCCTGATTAATGTTGCTTTTATAGGACTTCATCATATTTAGATTCATTTCTGGATCCTGCCTTCATGTCTTTGATTAAAGACCCTGATGAAAGACGTCTAGAGCAGTGGGAGAAAACTGTTCAAGCGCAACGAGGCTGGAATTTTGCTAATATGCTTGGATTTGGTGACCTAGGGGGACCTCCATTGACTGCGGCTGAAGAATATTCTCTGCATTCTAGATATCTTTCTAAAGCAAAATCCTTAAATCTATCTGAAATTGCAGAGATGAAGATTGTGTAAGGGTCCATCTATTTCATTGCCTGTGTTTTGTATACTTTGATTACTTTCAGTTCGAAAGTTACTTGAGATATTTGCTTACTTGATTGTTTGGGTTCATGGAATTGAGAGGAAAAATGTGTTACTAACCAGTCTGCATGTGGCACGTGCATATATTTTATGTATTGTATTTATCATTAATCATAAGGGAAATCGTCTCCTAAGTTAGAGCTAATCAGTATTAATCACCTATGATTTAGTAATAGCTAGTAGTCTAGTACTACTGATCATAAATGTGATTGATTCTAACACAATTAGTGTGATGCAAGTTTCTGAGTTTGAAAATTTTCTTCCATTTGGACAGTATGAGATAAATTGACATTCGAATTATACATTCTTCAATTCTTTTTGGGCTTCTTAACCAAATTTGTAGACATTTGTAAGGCAGTCCTGTAATGATGACAGTGATGTTCTTTCACATCAAGAGAAAATAAAATATATTAATCATTGATAAAACAAATAATGAAGTTTTATGCTCTTTTAAGTTTTGATATTCTTTTGTTTCTTAACCAATCGATATGAAGGTTTCATATTCTTTTGTTCAGATTAATATTTACATCTATTTTCAGAGCTACATATGTTTTTTCAGTTACCGTGGAGGGGTGGACAGTGAGGGTCGTCCCATCATGGTTGTTGTGGGGGCTCACTTTTTGCTCAGATGTCTTGATCTTGAGCGATTTGTGCTGTACGTGGTGAAGGTGATTTTATATGTGTACCCTTCAGCTTGACATATTTTACCATTGCCAAGCATAAGTTTGGCTACATAGTTTTCATCTTCTGGATGTTGGGAATGCTTATTTCTCTTAAAACTCATTTATGATCATTAAGTTTTAATCCATTTTTTCGCCTTACCCTGTTAAGTTTTCAAATTTGTTGAAAATTGTCTTGGTGTTAAATTTTAGGAGTTTGAGCCAATAATACAGAAGCCTTATACTATTGTATACTTTCATTCGGCTGCATCTCTGCAAGTGTAAGTGTTTTATTTTTAGTATGATATTGTAGAGATCATCTTTCACCTTTCTCAACCCTATATCTGTATGCATAGGCAACCAGATCTTGGTTGGATGAAAAGATTACAACAAATACTTGGACGGAAACACCAACAAAACCTACATGTAAGCAATATTTATATTTTCCTAATGTATTACTGTTAGACCTTTGCAGTCTTTGTTCTTACCTCAAGTGTGATATGTGCAGGCAATATATATCCTTCACCCAACTATTGGACTAAAAGTTGCAGTATTAGGTCTACAGTTGCTTGTCGATAATGTGGTACGAGGAAAATAAAATTCTTTTAAGGGATTTATCCCTTTTTGAGAACATCCTAATTGTGTTATTGCCATTGGTGTTTGACTTTTAGGTTTGGAAGAAAGTGGTATATGTCGATAGACTTCTGCAACTCTTCAGATACGTACCGCGTGAGCAGTTGACCATCCCAGATTTTGTGTTTCAGTTGAGTCTTATTTTCATGTGTTGTCTTGGTTTGTTCTTTATAATGTTATTCCATAAAATGTTTCATTTGATTTTTGAAAGTATTTTGCTATGTAGCACCGACACTTCATGTTGAAGACGTGTTTGTTGTTCGACACCAATACATTTTATTACATTTAATCATTTTTATTTTTTCAAATTATTATCCGTGCCTACATATTAGTCTTGTGTCCAGTGTTTGTGTCGGTGGTTCATAGGTATTTGGGCTTCAGACAGTTGTAGCATTTTTTATATTATGGATGTTTCTATTTCTTGTTAATGTAGTTCAGTTTATAAGTTATAATTTGTTTTGTACTATTATTTTGTAGGCATGACTTAGAAGTGAATGGAGGAAAAGGTCTTATTGTGGATCCCAGAACAAAATATGTTTATCACAGACCTTGAGTGTGTCATCCACAGTTCTATGATCAGTTGATAAAGAACACCACTTGTCGCAGTTTCTTCATTATTCTCACAATCTCACTGGTAGGAGAAAAAGGGTCTATGTGCTTGTGTATGTAAGAGTTCAGTTTCCTACTTTTTATTTCAATCGTTGATAAGTTTCTGTAAGTAATATAATATTACTTTTTTTTTTCTGTGTAATGTAATCTCTCTGTAGTAAGTTCTGAATAAAATTTAATGTGATTTTGATCTCTGTTGAACCTGGCGTGTTGTCTTTGTGCCTGTGTCTTGTACATTAAGGTAGGAGATTTGATTAATGTTAAGGTTTTGAAAATTTATGCTTTCAAATATTGTTGTTCTAAGGCTGCTTTGAATTTTGATTGCTTGGTAACATTTCGTCGTTGTTGTGTACTAATTTTTTATATACATATATTTGGCTCAAGCTCACCATAAACTTGAACAACTTGCAACCAATTAAGAACAATGTTTATGACCCAAAAATTAAGACAATGCTACCTTATGAATGAGACTCGAAATTATGCATAATTACAATACTTGTAATCAATAGGAGCATTATTCCTCTATAATCCGATATCGTAACATGAGTCTATATAGCATGGTAGTCAAAATCCGGACTGAGCACGTAGGAACCCACGATTTTACGATTGAGCATCTATTTCCCGTATTTGTTGACGAGCAGAAACCCAAGACATAGGAGAAGGTGGAACCGGTCGTGGAATTGGTGACACGGCGATCTTGCATGATTCTGTGTGGTTCAGCATCATATGGATTTACTACTGTTTTAAAGTTTAGTTGTTTTTTACAGTTCTGGAGGTTTTTTTTTGTTTTTAGGTGTGGTTTGCTCATGTTCCGAGTGTTTCAGTTGTTTTATGAATCTCATGATCTCAAATTTGAGTTTCTTTAAGTATTTTGGGTGTGATTTGAAGTTTTTCTTTACTAAATTATGTTGTTTTACATGCATATGTATGAATCTATATGTAGTATTGTAACATGCATAATAATTGGTTGTTTTACATGCATATTACAAAAAAATGCGCCTTTTTTTTTTTGAATAGTGGGAGTGTGGCGACGATATATGAATTTTTAAATCTAGTAGGATTTTACTGTCTATATATTCGATACTACATAGAATCTCAATTCTGACTACTTGCTACATAAGATAGGGAGCAATCCACTTCATTTTTTAAAACAATATAATATACTATAATTTTGAGTTATCTATTTAATGACAGATATCAACTAATTAAAGTTGTTTAAATTAAAAATTATCTTATATTTTAAAAAATTGTATATAAAAATGAAACAAAGACTAAGTACTATTTTTATAATTTAAAAATCAAACATTTATTTTACAACTATACTCGAAAAAATTTGAACTAGGTATCAAAATTAAGCTCTTACTACTGACCTTACCCGTCATGTTTCAAATCCAAAAAAGAAAATTGGAAGATTCTTAAAAAACCAATTAACCATTTCTTCATTAAATACATTGTAAATCGACCACTGTAAGTAGATAACATAAATAAATAAATAAAATAAAACTATATGGCGCTTAGTTGCATTTGACTGGTATGCTGAATGTATTTGCAAAGAGTGTGAGTGGAAGAAAATCAGATGCATTAGTGGACAAAAACAAATATATAGTGGCTAATTTGCACGCTGCTTCCTTCAGAATATCAACATCAATGATTGTAATTTTGGACTAAGTATGAGAAAAAGTAATGTTTAGGACTAGAGTCATGTTATGTTAAATGTTACCCTTATAAATAGCCTCCTCTAACACCATAGTTCTACAAACTAAAAATATCTCAATTTCATTGACACACTTGACTTTGTCTAGTACTTAAGTGAAAAATGGCAAAATTGGCAATCTCAGTCTCATTATTCACCTTTATTCTATTGGCATTAGCATATAGTTCTAATGCTGGCAGCATAGCAATATACTGGGGGCAAAATGGTAATGAAGGCACCCTAGCACAAACATGTGCCACAGGTAACTATGAATATGTTATTTTAGCCTTCCTTCCATCATTTGGCAATGGCCAAAAACCAATGATAAATCTAGCAGGACATTGTGATCCATACAGCAATGCCTGCACAAAGTTAACCTCTGACATAAAATCATGCCAATCCAAAGGCATCAAAGTTTTGCTGTCAATAGGCGGAGGCGCCGGTAGCTACTCGCTTTCATCCTCTCATGATGCAAAACAAGTAGCTACTTATCTTTGGAATAACTTCTTGGGAGGACGATCTCCATCTCGTCCTCTCGGTCCTGCTGTTCTTGACGGGATCGACTTCGACATTGAAGGTGGAACAAATCTTTATTGGGACGATCTTGCTAGGTACCTTAAAGGGTACAGCAAAAACATTTACTTGACAGCCGCGCCTCAATGCCCTTTTCCTGATGCTTGGATTGGTAATGCACTTAAGACAGGTCTTTTTGATTGTGTTTGGGTTCAATTTTATAACAACCCTCCTTGTCAGTATAGTGGAGGTGCAATTAGCAATCTTGAAGATGCATGGAAACAGTGGATATCTGATATTCCAGCCAAGAAAATCTTCTTGGGGTTACCAGCTTCTCCTCAGGCTGCAGGTAGTGGATTCATAGATGCCAATTATCTTACTTCAAAAGTGCTTCCTGCTATTAAGGATTCTTCTAAATATGGAGGTGTTATGCTTTGGTCTAGGTACTATGATGGTCAGAGTGGTTATAGTTCCTCCATCAAAAACCATGTCTAAAATGGAATGTATTATGATTATGATTATAATGTAATGTAACATATTGGTGTATTATAATGTAACATATTTTATGTTTATTCTTGTTCTCACTTGTGTGTGTAATTAATCTATATATGCAGTTTCATATAAATATGTCTCATAGCGAACTAAACACGAGAGCTATCAAGTGTTGCAACTAAACAAATTCTTGAAATATTGGTCATGAATTCAATTGAATCAATCTTGAGATGGTTATTCATGAAATGCTAGTTAATGAAGATGTATTTATGAAAATAATGAAAACAATTTTTTGATTTGAATCTTGTCATCGAGTTATACACAAGGCTCATCATTTGAGTCGAACCCCCAACCATGCTCTTTGTGCATATAGTCACGGCCAACAAACCAACTATTATATCTAGTTGAATTCAACCACTAGATGAATAGAGACATTAATATCGTGTAATTTCTAAATGTATATTTTGGAAATATCTCTTACATTGTTCACTTCAAAAAATTTCTTACTCTTTTTTTAACAAATATAAATTTTAGTAAATAAAAATAAAAGTATTTTTTAAAAGTAAAAGGAACCTGAATACCAACATAGTTTTGGTAAAGAAATGGCCATGTTGATCAAGTAAGCATATATGAAGTATCACTGCATTAAACTGGTTGAAAAGGGAATAGCTACATCACATTTGATTATCCTAGTAGGTGGCTTACTCTAATACACATGGATAGTGTTTTGGGATCCCTAATGCACATGAAGGTTTTAGATTAAGAAAGACACATTTATTTATAATCATAATCAGAAAACTATCAACTTCATTCAAGATTTACAATGAAATTTAAATGTTACCTATCAATTACGTAATTTTACACTTAAACACAAATCACAAATAAATGTGAACGAAAAGTTCAATTTTATTAATTATTTTCAACCTTTTCTAAATTTAAAATAAAAAACAAACTATTATCCACTCAACACAAACTAAATACCTTTTACTTTTTTAGTTGCCACAAGATAACAACACAACTAAATTTCTTATGTATTTTTAATCTCACATTAAGGTTTTATTATTAATTTGTATGTTTTATTAACTTGCGTAAATGATCTATTCTCACATAAAAAGAACTAAAAATAGATTTAGTTAACAAAATATATATGACAAATAATATGTATATAAAATGTTTTTTTATTAATAAAAATAAATTTACACTATAAATTGTAAAAATGTTTTTTAACATATCGAAAAAAAAAACATTTATATTTTTAATTAAAAAACATAAAAATATATTTTGGTGCTTGGTTTGGTTGGTTCTGTTGTGTGACTGGGAGAAGGCCATTGACGCTTTTGGAAATCTTCCGCTCCTACTTGTTTCTCTGTTCTTCATCTTTCGTAAGTTTTCCATTCTTTTCCCGGCTATATTCTATTTCTTTTCTCTGCATATTTTCTTCAATAGTTGTTTCATGTCCACACAATACCCACATGTTGTTTCCTTCTTCCATTTCTATTCCTATTTATTAACGTAGTTCAGTTAGAGTCTAATTTGTCAACAACAAAATTATGTAATTTTGATGGGGAAAATAGAATTTGCATATTTTTTGTGAGGAAAAGTTTAGATGAGTTGGAGATGAGCTCATTCGTGTTAGCAACGAGGTCCTCATGTAAATGTTGATGTTTCATAAAAGTAGCTAAGTGGATAAAATTGTAACTTTGAGCTGAAATTTAGTTGAGTGTTGATAGAATGCCGGTGTATATTTTTTTACACTTTCAAGTAATTGCAATAAATTGTATGTGACTTTTAAGATAGTTATACTTAAAGCCAAATATTTTTAATGATCTGACTACTATAATTGATTGATGGTGTAAAAAATCTTTACAGTTATATATGTGTGTGTGTGTGTGTGTGTGTGGTGGTGGGGTGATTTGCGGATAAATACTATTGAAGCTTTATAATTTAATTTCATATATTGGCAATAATGCAGGAACTTTTTCTTCAGAAAAGGATAAAAAAAATTGTGTTTCTTTTTAACCCTTTTTAGTGTGAGAGACTGAGACATTTTTGGCTTCACAAAAAAATGGTGCAAGGTGTGTCATTGAACACTCTAGCAACCTGTGGAAAGAGCAGAATTTATGGTTTGTCTCCATCTTGGATTGCACCCTTTGAGCCATTTAAAAGATCCAATGTTACCTCTGCCAACTGCAAACACTCCGTGTGGAACCAGTGTATTCAGAACTTAGTCTTAATTGGGCACCCTTTTGTGTCAAGGCAAAATGGTTTTAAGGCCAAAGCGGCATGGATGTTTAGAGGGGGGGATCAAGGATTGGATGCAAGTGTAGAGCAGAGTGAAAGTTCCAATGAGGATATCTTGATGTTCTTCTTTCAGCTGGACTTAGCCACAAGAGTGCAGGTGTAAATGTTTTTACCCTTTTATAACTGGTTAAGTGGTGTAGTCCATGTGCATCTATCGTATTTGTGGAAGAATTCTTAATGCTTCATTTGTTTGGAACTTTTGAATGTCAGTGTGCTTTAAACATGGAAGAGTATGACATTGCACAGCAGCTGCGAAACAAACTTACCGAGGTTAGATTAGTCGGCCGCTAATACTGTTTCAGTATCCTATACCAAGCTGCTATGTGGATTATGTTTACATGTGTGTGTGTTAACAAAGGTTATTTTGAATGAACTTGATTTTGTAAAATGCATTTGATTAAAATTGAGTCAGAGTGAAGTGATTTATACTATCATTTTTATTTGAAAGGCAAGTATGATGTAAAATTTAGTGTAAAACTTTTGACCTAATGTTAATCATTCTAGTCAAATCGAAGTTCAGAAGAAAAATCAATTCTTATAAAGTAACCAAACTATACCAAAATCATATTTTCGCAGAGGAAAATTACAAAATTACTTTTCACATCCCCCCCACCCTGTACCAAACATGTACTTATACTTTTCAGTTTCTGTCAGCGATTTTATTTATTTAAATCCGTTTTGTTAACCTTGAATTGTGTGTATGACTCTAGCCTCTCGACAACTTGAATCAATAGTATGTGTATTAGTTGGTGTATGTCCCTTTGTGTATATGTCTTCAGGTCATCTATTTTTTCTGGTAGTAGAGCACTATATGGCTAGAAACTTACTTGATAAATATTGTTTATGAAAGGTTGAAGAAGAGGTAATTAAGCAACAACAGTCAAAAAGGGGATTATCTTCAAAAAGTGAAGCTCAAGATAAAGGTCTAAGTATCATACGTCTTCGGTGAGATTTCTTCATCATTTGTACTTGTTCTCAATGATTAAGTTTGTGTGTTTGGTTATGCATTGGCATGAATTCATGCGAATGTGAAAATAGTTGTGAGGTGAATTGATGTTTGAGGGGTTGGTAATGATAATGTGAAAACAAGCACACTCTAACAGGCCGATTTCTTGTTTATCCACGGATATCCGCGAGTACGGAATGTTTTGTCATCCCTAAACACTGATAGCAAGTAATCCTATTTCGTTTGCAGTTCAGACCTTCAGAATGCTATCGAGAAAGAGGATTATGCCTTGGCTGCTGAATTACATGATAAAATTTCTAAACTAGAAGCAGAGTCTCTGGCTGCTTCAGCTAAAGCTTTGGCACATGAAAATGCACAATATGTGTTCCGCTTAGGGCAGAAAGTGACACATAAAATATTTGGTAAGTAACTGAAATCTCTCCTATCAATACAGAAAATCAATTATTTATTGTATTTCAAGTGTGAAAGGCAATATGACAATAATAATGGTGATGCTTGGTTGAATATCTCATAAATGGGGAAAATATGATTTCCTTTCCCCCATATATTTTGATTTACTCAATATACCTTGCAGGCTATAGAGCTATAATATGTGGAATGGATCCTGTATGCGGTGAATCGAGTTCATGGATGGAAAATGCGCAGGTTAAGAAGTTGTCTCATGGTTCCACTCAACCGTTTTATCAGGTTTGATGAACTTCGTGATATAAATTCCATTTGCTTGAATTATCATGTTTCTATGTGGTCAAATTTAATTTTTATCTAAATATTTTGACTTTCTAAGCAGTTGAATCTTCTTGTACTCTTCAATTCTGATTATTATTTGTAGTACTTCAACCTGTAGAATTAATCAGACAATACGAATACTGCTTAGTAGTTATTAATCGAGCAATAGCATTTTGTGAAAGATGTTAATTCAAGAAACTTGATTACCAATTTTTTCTGTATTATAAGTTTGTCTTCCATGGCTGTGCTTATGATGTCACAGATTACATTATGGTGCTGGGATAGAAGAACCATGTACTTCTATAAATTGTCTCTCTTCATACTCAGCAAACATTTTAGATGAAACATCATTTTCATGCTTATATGCAAACAAGAATATGCGATCGGAAATATATTTATTGTTTCTTGATACATGGCCTCATAAATTTTTCTTATTCTGTTAGTAGCTGAAATGACTTTGATTGAGAATTGTTCTGACCCTTAATCTGTTTCTCTTTCCCAAATGTACAGCTTCTTGTTGATGTTCGTGCTGAACCAAATCTACTGGTGGCGTATGGTAAAGCTGGATTACTTAATTCCTTAGGCTTATGAGTTTACATACATTTTATTTAATGGCGTTTATCATCTATTCTTTCTCATTCACTAGCATACTTAATTTTCTTTTCTGTACATTACTACATTTCACTTACCAGTTACCACTACCATTGAACCAATTACACAACCTCTTTGATGTTCATGGTTTCTGTGTTGTGAGTATCCATGTTCTTGGTTTCTTGCTGAAAATAAAAAACATGCAGATTGACTTTTTTCATAATTTTTTTTGTTTGCAGTTGCAGAGGAGAATCTTTTCATACCTGAGAAACCAGACAAAGTGAGTGAATCTATACTTGAAAAGACATGCATCATAATGTCTGTTATTAAATTGACTCTTAACTTTTTCCAGGGAAGGTTGGATCACCCCTACATCTCTTTTCTGTTCTATGGAATGGATTCAGCTGGAGATTTCATCCCTATTAAGCAACTGCGGGAGAAGTACAATAAACCGCGCCATGAAATACCAACAGATGAAGATGGAGGGAAAGCTTAAATTACGATCTCGTGATTGAGATTGAAAATCTTGAGATGATATATTGAAAGAATCGGTTGATTGCTATGGAGAAAAGTTATTGGCCAGAAAGCATTCCTTGTGTTGGTTGTACAATGATGGATACCACCCTATAAGGTTACTCACATTGCATTGTATTGTAAATGTTTTCATTGTATGATTTATCAGTAGTGGAGTTACTGATTACTGAACCCTGCCTTTAACATATGTCTGTACATAAAGTTAATGAGAAAAAGTTACCTCCTATTTCCATCCTAAAATAAGAGGTTGTGTTTATAACTGAGCATATTTTACTCTATACAAGAAAATCAGGCCACATATAACCTTCACAGTGTATTGGAATAATAGAGTCTATGCAAATCAATACTTCTCGTTAGAAGTTGCCGGAATTTAGAAAAAAATAATAAGAGTCTGAATATTATTGATAATAGTTTTAAATTGGATTTGATTATAAAAGAGTCAAATTAGTCTCATTCTTTATCCAAATTGTATCAAGTTTCTGCCCAGTTGACATTTACTATCATAGTCTGAATATTATTGATAATAGTTTTAAGTTGGATTTGATTATAAAAGAGTCAAATTAGTCTCATTCTTTATCCAAATTGTATCAATTTCCTGTGCAGTTAACATTTACTATCATATTGGTCTCTATCTTAATCTAAATTCTACCAAGATAGTTCATGTACGAATTAACAACACCATATCACTTGGCATAGTGATAAGCTTAATTTCACATAAATGCTACTGAACTTGTTGGTTCTTAGTAGTAGAGCAACAAATTTGTTATCAAGTCAAAGAAAGTGAAATCTATAAGAATAAATCACTTGTATGTTTCCGTGGAGAAGTTGTTTGCTGAATTCCATTTTTCTTAGTTTTGTTAATGGTACCCTTTTTTATATTTAGTTTGCCCTCATTATCATTGTTCTTTTAAATTGTGTCTAAATAATAACAACTTTAAGAGCAGATTATAGAATTAAGGACCAATTTAATGGTTTCTTTAATATAAATATATGTTCAATCCTATAAATATAGGGTTGTGTACGGATTTGATCCTTATAAAAAAAATTATTCAATTTTGCTTCCAACACCCCACATTTTACTTTCCATACCCCTCAATTTTTTTTTTAACCACAAAATATCCAAATTGCCCTTCCCTATTAATTCAATTAACCACTCAACCTTGGTCTTCATCTTCAACTTCAACCTTCTTTTTTATTCTTCAATCATTTTGATACATTTGATGTTCAATAAATTTGAATCACGTTGAACATTTTAATCATTTTCATCATTCTCATCATTATAGTGATTCAAATCAAGTAGGTATGTATGTAACTGCTGAATTTTTTTTCCAGATCTGAGTTTCGTACGTGAACTCAATTCATCAATTCACGTACCCTCACGTGAACTGAATTCACGTAGCTAATAAAAATACAAAAAATTTCAATTTACGTGAATCTAATTCACGTACACTTACATGAATTAAGATTGCGCAAGGTAATGGAGGTTGTATGTTGATGTAACATACTTGAACTGAGAATACGTAGGCGTACGTAAACTCACTAAGTTCACGTAAAAAAATTTTTTTTTTTCAAATTATACATACGTGAACACGTAAGTGATATGTACGTAGGGCAATGTTTTAGTTTTGTTAATTTAGGTAACTAAATTATTTTATTTTTTATAAACTATTTAAACTAATTAAACTATTTAAACTACTTTATACTTAATTTAGGAGAATAAATTATGCATAACACAATATCAAAAAACATAACAAAAGTCCACAACACAGCCAATAAAAGATATCAAATAAAAATATATTATTTTTTGAAATATTTGAATAAATCTTAAAAATAGATATTTTCAAATTTTATAACATTTGAAAACTTTATTCACACACTATAGTCAGTTTGAATGATAAAATTTTAGTTTTAAAGTTTAAAATAATATAAATAAAAAATAATTTATGTAAACACATAGCATATTTTCTAACACATAAAAATGAAAATTAAATATAATAAAAGATATTAAATAAAATAAATGTATTTTAGACGTTTCAATATGCATACATCAAACAACATCAGCATAACTCATTAACTAGTCAATATAAATATTTACACACAAAGATAGAATTAAATGCATTTATAGAAATTAAATATAATAATTTGCATTAAATAAAATTGATTTTACAAAATTTAAAATTAGAAACTTTGAACAAACACTTCTATACATACCAAAAAATGGGAATTCATTACAATAATATGCATAAAGTAAAGATATTACAAAATTAAAAAATAAAATATTTAACCAAACAATTTAGGTCTAAATAAAGGATTCTCATTCACTTAAAAAATAAACAAAATATGAAAAATTAGAATTTATTACACCTCTATTAATAGAAATTTTAATTTTTTTGAAATCATAATTTGTACATACGTGAACTCCTTCAAAAAAAATTTATCCTAGAACTAACTGAGTTTACGTATTGCCTATTTTTCCTTCCTACGTGAACTCCTTCTCAATTTTTTCCAACCTACGTGAACTGAGTTCACGTCCATATATGTGAATTGAATTCACGTAGAGACTCAGAATACGTGAACTCAGTTAACGTTCATCATTTCAACAGTACGTTCACGTTCTCACTTCATTTCAACAAGAAAACCCATAAACCCATAAATCCAAAAAACCCCTAAACCCAGAAAACGCTCTTAAACCCAGCTCTTCAAGATGGTGCTTAAGATGATTGAAGAATGTAAGTTGTTGAAGATGAAGGAAATGAAGATGTAAGGTTGAAGGAGATGTAAGTGGGTTGAAGGAGATGTAGGTGGATTGAAGGAGATGAATTTAAAAATGTGGTGTTTAATTGAATAAAGAGGGAAGGACAATTTGAGTTTAAAAATATTGCCCTACGTAATCTATGCATAATGAAAAACTATTTATTTTTGTCCTTTATTTCATCCTCCGACAAATAATAATTCATTTTGACACTACTTAATGAGATTACTAAGTACATTGAGATTGTTGACACATTATATTTTTTTTTTCTTTTGTTGATTTAAAAAAAAAAAACAAACCTTAGAAACTTTAAGACACAGAAATAAAATAATAGAATAAATCACCAAATTTGTCCTTGATTTATAAGGTGTTCTTAAATGGGTTCATTAAATTAAGAATATTTCAAATATAACTCTAATTCTATCGAATGTTACTCAAATTCTTCTTTTTATTAAATTTTAAATACAATAATTATCAATTTGATTAGGATCAAGGGATATGTTAATTGTGTTCAATAAAATTAAAATAAATTGTAATTTATCACTTCAATATTTTTATAATAAACTAGGAAGAGGATGACGTTAAAAGTGAGAATATGTCACACCTTTACATAGGTCTTATGGCATAATCTATGACAGATAAAAACTTTTATTAAATAGATATGGTCTAGTCATCTATTTAACTAAATTATCATACCACCGATCATAAAAATATCCTGTCAAATCTATCAAATCGCATACTTTAAGTAAATATTAATAATATTTCTTGTATTAATTATATATTATTTTTTCTTACAATGAATATCATTTTAGCAAGTTTTGTCTCAAAATAAATATTATTATTATTTTTTAATATAATTTTATTTTTTTTTCAATTTTATCTTTTATTATTATATATACTATTTTCAAAACATTAATTTTATTTTGCATTCATCATAGTATGAAATATACTAATAGTTAATAAAAATAATTTGATAAAATTATTATTCTTATTGTTTTTTATTTCGTAATATGCATGAGATTAGCAAAAATGACGCTCATCGTAAGACATATTTAATTTTTATTTTTAGATAAAGTTTAATGTCACTATGTATTTTCTTTTATTGAATTCAAACTCCATTCAATAATGATAAACAAGATTAATACAACATTAGTTTGAAACAAATTATGTCGAGCTACTCTTCATCCATATTTTAAGCATAAAACATATAACTAAGTCAATGAAATATACAACAACAAAACTCATAGGGAGAACATTGTCATTGTCATATCAAAACTTTCTCCTTATAATAAAACTAATTTCTTTAAAATATTTCAAATATTGTCATTGACAAATAAATAAATAAATAAAACATAATCTAAAGTCTTTACATTTATTTAAATACATATCATTTTTTTACTCATGTAAGTTCATATTGACTAAAAGGAATCTCATATATGACCAATCTAAACTTAAAATGTATTTCAAGAAGTCAAAACTTGTGTAATTTTTTTGACAAATATGATCGAGACAAACTTAAAATTTTCTTAAAATAATACTAACTACATGATACAAAATAAGAAATAAAACAATGGAAACACAAAATACACATTTATTAAATCTCAAATTCAATATAATAAAGAAACCAAGTCACATAAATGTTACGATGGTGTCGCTTTGAATTCACTTTCAAGTGGGGATACTCCGCCAAATAATTAGGTCTGTGATAAAGTGGATAATCCCAAATTCAAAGATAAATCTTTGCATACCAAATTATTTGTATTTTCTATCAATTGATCTTAGTTAGGGTACACTTTAAAAATTAAATTGTAAGATTTTTTATACTCTTAAGGATTATATTTATTATAAGTGAATTATTCCTTATACGATGAGTTCTTCAATGGACTATATTTATGAATCAGTATTTAAAAATTATTAAAAATTCTAACGACGATTAACAATATTTTTCATAAATAATAGTTTGTCACTCTACTTGTCTTTTTAAATAAGACGGTGACTTGATTAATATCAATTTAAAACGAAATATTTTTTTATTTTTTATCGAACTAATAATTCATAAAAATAAATATAGATGTTAACGTCAAAGTTTAAAAAATGACATCCTTGATCATTAAAATTTTAAATATTTTTTAAAATTGATTAAAGGTGGATCATCATTTATCTTAGAGTTCACCTTATTTATACACTTTGGCTTCAAATAAATTCTTGTATTTAGCTGTTCGCGCGCAACTAGATGGCACTTTTGTTCTCTCCTTGCTTACGCTTGATTCTGAATGTCTCACTCTCCCTTTCTCTTCAACCTTCTCACTTCATTTCCTCTTCCTTATCATCAACCATTACGAAACCAAATACAAACACAACACATATTTCACTCTTGTCTGCCCCCAAACAAACATGACAACACTTTACATGCCATTGTTCAGATCATGTTCTACCTTAAGACAACTCACTCAACTCCATGCCCACCTTGTTGTCTCCAACCTTCACAATGACCCACTTGCCTCTACAAAGCTTCTTGAATCCTATACCCAAATGGGTTCTCTCCAATCATCAAGACTTGTTTTTTATTCATACCCATCTCCTGATTCCTTCATGTTTGGTGTTCTCATCAAGTGTTACCTTTGGAATCACTTTTTTGATCAAGTTGTTTCTCTTTACAATCATCATTTTCATATGGGTTCTCACTTGACTCAGAATTGTAGGTTTATCTATCCTTCTGTTTTGAAGGCTGCTTCTGCTTCTGGTGTTGGTGATTTGGTTTTGGGAAGAAAGTTGCATGGAAGGATAGTTAAATCTGGGTTTTGCAGTGATAGTGTTATTGGAACTTCGTTGCTTGCAATGTATGGGGAATTGTGTTGTTTAAGTGATGCAAGGAAGGTGTTTGATGAAATGTTTCAAAGAGATTTGGTTTCTTGGAGTTCTATTGTTTCATGTTATGTTGAGAATGGGGTTCCAAGAGAAGGATTGGAAATGTTTAGTTCGATGGTTTCTGAGGGAATTAGACCTGACTCGGTTACACTACTTAGCGTAGCCGAGGCTTGTGGTAAAATTGGTTGCTTAAGGTTGGCTGAATTGGTCCACGGATATGTGATCAGAGAAGGCATGGTTGATGATGGCAGTTTGTGTAATTCTCTTATTGTTATGTACAGCCAGTGTGGCTACTTGTGTAGAGCGAAAAGGCTCTTTGAGTATCTCGATGATCGAAGTACTTCTTGTTGGACTTCTATGATTTCGTCGTATAATCAAAATGAGTGCTTTGAAGAGGCATTGGATGCTTTTATTCAGATGCAAGATTCAGAGGTAGAACCTAATGAAGTGACAATGATTAGTGTTCTGTATTCCTGTGCTAGCTTAGGTTGGTTAAAAGAGGGAAAATCAGTTCATTGCTTTGTTCTAAGGAAAGCAATGGATGCTGCTGATCTTGATCTTGGGCCTGCACTTATAGATTTCTATGCAGCATGTTGGAAAACAACCAGTTGTGAAAAACTTCTTTATTTAATTCAAAATAGAAATGTTGTTTCGTGGAATACGCTCGTGTCATTTTATGCTCGAGAAGGTTTCAACAAGGAAGCCATGGTACTCTTTGCACGTATGGTGGCAAAGAGCCTAATGCCAAATTCATTTAGCTTAGCAAGTTCTATTTCAGCTAGTGCGAGTGCAGGTTTGATACAATTTGGACAACAAATACATGGTCATGTCATGAAAAGAGGCTTCATGGATGAATTTGTTCAGAACTCTTTGATGGACATGTATTCAAAATGTGGCTTTGTGGATTTGGCATACACAATTTTTAACATGATTAGGAAGAAAAGCATTGTGACATGGAATTGTATGATTTGCGGGTTTTCTCAGAATGGTGTATCAGTAGAAGCACTCAACCTCTTCGATGAGATGAATGTAAACCGCCTCGAGATAAACGAAGTAACCTTTTTAAGTGCAATTCAAGCTTGCTCCAATTTGGGTTACCTCGAGAAGGGAAAATGGATTCACCATAAGATTATTGTAACCGGTAATCAGAAGGATCTTTATATCGATACAGCTTTAGTAGACATGTATGCAAAGTGTGGAGACCTTCAAACAGCCCAAAGAGTTTTCGATACCATGCTAGAGAAAAATGTGGTGTCATGGAGTACCATGATCGCCGCTCACGGCATACATGGTCAAATAAATGCTGCAATCTCACTCTTCACTAAAATGGTTAACTCAAATATCAAACCAAATGAAGTAACCTTCATGAATATCTTATCTGCCTGCAGGCATGCCGGATCAGTGTCAGAAGGGAAATTTTATTTTAACTCTATGAAGGATTATGGCATAGTTCCCAATGCCGAACATTTTGCTTCCATAATCGACCTTCTAAGTCGCGCCGGCGATATCAATGGAGCATACGAAATAATTAAATCGATCTCTATGCCTGTAGATGCTAGCATATGGGGAGCTTTGCTTAACGGGTGTCGAATACACGGGAGGTTGGACTTGATTGAGAACATAAGTGAAGAACTTGGAGGAATAAGTACTGATGATACAGGGTACTATACTTTGTTATCTAACATATATGCTGAAGGAGGAAAGTGGTATGAATCAAGAAAAGTGAGATCAAGGATGGAAGGAATGGGACTGAAGAAGGTCCCTGGATACAGTACAATTGAGATTGATAGTAAAATCTATAGATTTGGAGCTGGAGATACTTCTGAATGGCAAATGAAAGAAATTTGCATGTTTTTAGAAAACTTTCAAAGCTTGACCCAGGAACAAGGATGTGATGTAGAATGTTCTATGTATAACATTTCATCCGTTAGAAAATACAAGCAAAATTAACCACTTACATATTTATTAAAATAATTAGTTATTCACACCTACTTTTGTTAATCTAAGTTCAATTTTATTGTTTAAATTACCCTTTATTTCACATAATTGCATAAAAAGAGTAATTATTTATGAAGGGCATTTTTGGTAAAGTGTCATTAAATAGGATGAAAAGAGTTAATATTTGCTTAGATTTTGTTATTAATAGATGTGTCAAATTGTGTTTATATTTTGTAACCGATTGAATAATACTAGAGCTGGTGTGTTTATAACTTGCAGGGAGAAGCAAGTAATTGCATTGGGAATAAATTGGAGCATTTGTGCAAATAAGATATATGAATTATGGCATTGCTTAGAATCATTGAACATGCTCTTTTTTGGAGAAAGGGAAATGCAATAACTCATTTCTACTTCTAATCTAATGTGCTTCATATATTTTGGATACATACTTGCCTAAACAATTATAAATTTCCTTTAATATAATTTGACCAGAAACTATTATTGCAAAATAACATAATTTTTATATATGTTACATATTTATTAGATATTGACTAGAGATAGCGACAAGTTGTAATACTACTCTCCTTAGTTGGCATATGGGTCTAGAATCTATGGTTTATCTTTTATTATTTTTACCATCGTTGTGTCAAGCGAGGTCAATAATTCAATGCAATTTCTACTAATAATAAATACATTAATAATTGATTATATAAGTTTATAAAACTAATTCTTTTAATAATATTGAAAATGGTTGAATTGAAATAACAATGGGGGTACTAAACAATTAGGTTGACCTCGTTCAACCTTCAACTGATTTACACTTTTTTGAAGGCAAAATACAATTTCCATCCTATATTTTTTTTTTCTTCGTGTTTTTAGAAAACTGAAAATAGAAACTCAACAATTCTAAGTTTTTATTTTTAAAATTGTAATATTCAAAATAAATTTTAAAAACCATTTTTAAAAATATACATTTCAAACAAATTTTTGCTTTTTAAGGTTTTAAAAAAAATAAAAAATGAAATCAAACAGGCTCACTCTCTAATTTTTATTGTTGCAATCTTGTCTTTTTTCTAACTTACAAATAAAGAACTTATTAATAAATAATTATTTGACGACTACTTGAATTAAAATTTGGAACTTGATAGTGAAACTTGTCGGAAATGAATACTAGAAATATAATTAAACTACTTTATACATTAAACCAAACAATAAAATAAATCTAAATTCACTTAATGTAAAACAAAATACAAAGATGTACCCGAAGACATAAATCTCTACAAAAATTCAATACTAGAGCAAACCATAAAGCTGGAAACTAAAATTACAACAATACACTAAAAAATAACTTCTAATCTAGTGGTGTCTTCGAATAGCCAAGTTCAGAACATAATTCAGCAATATGTTTAAAAACCATATTTTGGTTGGGTCAATGCATTCAAATTTGCACTTTTATGCTCACTTGGAGGTAAAAAAGAAATATCTTTCCAAGAAAACTGATTAGGTTGACGAATCCAATTCAAAATATCATCGTCAAGTTGATTGTTCCAATCATCAACATCAACAAATTGATTGGTCCGTTCATTCATAGCCTTAACCTCTAAATCATCACACTCCACATATTGGCAAACATTAGTAGGCTTAACCTCTAAATCATCACACTCCACAAGTTGATTTGTTGATGAATTTGGAGGCATATCAACATGATTAGTGAAATCCACCATCTCATAAACATTATCAAGTGGTAATTCCATAAGATCATGGTTGTATTGTTCAATTTGAGGGATGCTTTGAATGGCGTTGATTTGACTTGAATTTGAGGAGTTAAGACTCTCTGAAACCATATTTTGCATGTGAGCGTGTTGTGCAAAAAATTAGTTTCAATTTCTTGAATATTTTTCATCATGTTTATTTTTTCATTACAATCTTGAACCTTAGCATTTATAGTTTCCATAAAAGCTGTAAGATGCTCAACTTGCATGTTATTGAAAGATGGATCCCAAATTGGAAACTTGTTCCTCAATATAGCTTTTTTTACTCTTAAAATTTCAGCTTCAACTATTTCCTTCTTAATTTTGAAGTAGTCTTTGATATCAAAAATCTTAGGAAATGTTTCAATCTTTTGAGTCTCATATTCTTGAAGCATTAAGCATTGAATTTACAAGTGTAGGGTCTTGTGGCCATATTGTTGGTGCAACATTACCATCACCATCATACATAATCAAACAAGCTTTGGCTCCAAACATGATAGAAAAATCAGAAATTTTCTTTATTAATCCTTTTTTTCTATTCATAAAAGTTATTTTGCAAACTTTTTCATTATTGATGTTCTTTATCGCTACTTTTGCACGCCCCATTCTACAAATATCAAACAAAAATCCAAAAGTTAATTAAATATATTAATCAACAAATTTTGAGATATTCTTATGATATAAAATTAAATCCACAAAACAATTATATAATTATAATATCCTTTCTTGCTGAAATATTTAAAAATTCATATTGATTCTTTAATTTGCTCATTTGATTTCTTTCGATGTGAACTTCCTTAACACAAGATACATACAAAAAATTAAACAAAAACAATACAGCATAATTGGTCTCATATCATGTAATTAAATCTTGAAAGAAATTTTATAACAACAACAACAATATATATTACATCTTCTTACTAAAATATTTATAAAAATATATACATTATATAAAGAACCCATCTCAATTTCTTAATCTCTTTTCCACCTTAGTTACACAAATCTTTAACAATATTCTTATAGTTCAAGTTACAACAACAACAATATAATATCTCTTCTTACTAAAGTATTTAGAAAAAATATATATGCTTAAAAAGAACCCATGTCAATTTTTTATCCTATCAGTGTGTTGTTTTCTTCTTTAATTATATAAATCATTAACAAAAAATTTATAGTGATAAAAAAAACAAGAATATTAAAAATACCCCTTTTACTAAAATATTTAGAAAATTAAAACAACACATCTCAATCTCAATTGCTTAATTCTTTATTGTTATGGGATTAAAATATAAATAAAAAACAATGATAAGCTGCGAAAAACAAGAACTATTTTTCTTTGCCTAAAAAGACATGTGCCAATCAATATGTGTAACATTATTACCAATTAAAAATAAATTGTTCTACCAACAAACATGTTAAAATCATTAAAAAAAAAAGTAGTAGAGGAGATATCACAACAAATATCAAGATAGAAAAGGTTGAGACTTGAATGGTTCTTTACACAAAAGACAATGAACATTTGGAGAGAACAAGAAAACAAACATCATCAAAGATAACAAATGCTTGAACCCAAGAACAAACAAAAAACAATGATGTGTAAATATAAAATACAAAAGTTGTAAGATCAATGTGTGTTACCTTAATGGTTGTTGATTTCTCAAGACTCAAACTTTGTGATAGAATGGATGCTGTAATAATATTCAACAAAAAAGTTAATGTGAAGTTTAACAAGAGATTAATTTATAGAAAGGGACATAACCTCTAAGTTTAAGAAAATCTTTTTTTTTTTCGTGCAAAATCTTTTTTTTTTCTTAGTGTTAAAAATTTACATACTATAATTTAGGAAATAAAATTAAGGGTAAGATTTTTTTTATTTATTTTTTTACTATTAAAAGTTATATTTTTAAAAAATCTTAAGGATTTTATAGAAATATGTAGATTTTAAAATATTATTTATAAAATTTTAAATAATATTTTATAATCAAGAATTGAAAAAACTCTTTAATTAATTTGTAATATAAAATTTCAAAATATTTTATAAATCTATAATTTTAAATGACAAAATATATATCAAACAATTCTAATAAATAAATTACAAAAGTAGTAGAGGAGATATCACAACAAATATCAAGATAGAAAAGGTTGAGACTTGAATAGTTCTTTACACAAAAGACAATGAACATATGGAGAGAACAAGAAGAACAAGAAAACAAACATCATCAAAGATAACAAATTCTTGAACCCAAGAACAAAGAAAAAACAATAATTTGTAATTATAAAATACAAAAGTTATAAGATCAATGTGTGTCACCTTAATAGTTGTTGATGTCTCAAAACTTAAATTTTGTATTGGAATGAATGATGTCATATTCAACAAATAAGTTAATATGGAGTTTAACAAGAGATGAATTTAAAGAAGTTAATACGAGTTTAACAAAATCTTTTTTTTCGTGCAAGATTTTTTTTTTATTAAAAATTTACATACTATAATTTGGAAAATAAAATCAAGGGGTA
>JBBPBS010000858.1:2572523-2583210 GCA_037974835.1 Cicer judaicum
AAGATTTTTTTTTTTTTTTTATTGTTAAAAAGTTATATCTTTAAAAAAAATTAAAGATTTTGTAGGAATTTGTATATTTTAAAATATTATTTATAATATTTTAAATGATATTTTATAATCAAGAATTGAAAAGACTCTTTAATTGATTTGTAATATAAGATTTTGAAATATTTTATAAATCTATAATATTAAATGACAAAATATAATAAATATATTAAATAGTTCTAATAAATATACAGTTCTAGAAAAGGTTGAGACTTGAATGGTTCTTTACACAAAAGGGAATGAACATTTAAAGAGAAGAAAAAGAACAAGAAGAACAAGAAAACAAACATATCAAAGATAACAAATTCTTGAACCCAAGAACAAACAATGATGTGTAAATATAAAATACAAAAGTTGTAACATCAATGTGTGTTACCTTAATGGTTGTTGATTTCTCAAGACTCAAACTAATTTGTGATAGAATGGATGTTGTAATATTCAACAAAGAAGTTAATGTAGAGTTTAACAACATACGAATTTATAGAAAGGGACATAACCTATGTTTAACACCAACAAAAAATTCGTGCAAGATTTTTTTTTTAATATTAAATATTTACATACTATAATTAGGAAATAAGATAAGATTTTTTTTTGTACAATTAAAAAGTTATATTTTAAAAAAAATCTTAAAGATTTTGGAGGAATGTGTAGATTTTAAAGTATTATATATAAAATTTTAAATGATTTTATAATCAAGAAATGAAAAGATTCTTTAATTGATGAATAATTTTTAAAATTAAAATTAAAATTTTTAGATAATTTTATTGAAATTTAGTAGGTACTAATCATTTCACATCTTCTTATCTTATACCACATTTTTTTTAGTTAAAACAATTATAACCGATTATCAAACCTATTAAATTTTAAAATAGAATAAATAAAAGAAAATAATAACTAAATCAATATTTTTTTCAAACTGTAGATATAAAGATATATATTATAGAACTTTATCCAAATCTTACCTTTTGTCATATCTAACATATATAGAGAGAACTAGAGACAATTTTGTCAACAGAGTTGTTGCCTTCTCTATAAATGTGTTAGACTATGAAAGACATGCTAGTGATGAAATGCAAACAGTTTAGCCATTTTTTTTAAGTTGCTAAGGAACTATGGAAGGAGACGTGAAAGCCAAGTCAGAGATGTTTCCTGCCTTTTTTAGAAGCAATTTGAATAGCATTATAAGTTCAGTATGAAGGGCACAATTATTTCCAATGTTGACAGCAAAGCAATCTAGAAAGTCGGAGTTGTTATTTCTGAAGATAGCAAAATCTATGTTAAAAACTTTGTTTTTATTTTTATTTTCTATTTTTTTATAATTATTTTCATTTCATATTATGAGTTGAACCTGTTTCAATTTGTTCAAATTTCATATGTTAACAAGTGACTGGCTGACTTTAGTCAATAACTCATATTCTCTTACAATGGGAATTGTTTCATATAAAAAGGTCACAAATAGATCACAAAAATACTTAAATTAGAACAATAATTAATTATGAATCTAAATTAGAAAAGCTTTAATAATTGTTAGTTAAGAAAAATTAATCAAATGAAATTCTTGATTAAAAAAGTGAGTATTGGAAAACTTAACTAGACTTAAACATAACATTCAATATAATTAGTAATGCAGCAACCTTCACTTAATCCTTATCCTAATCATCATTTATTAATGTAGTGTAAACATAATGCTTGTTGATATCCAATCATCTCTGGAATGGCAAGAGACACTATGCCAACACCAACACTAATTTAGAGGTATATAGAAACCCCCTTAAACCCATAAATGGTCTAGGTGCTAATACGTACCAAAAATTAGTTGAGTTCATCTTTTTATTAATTTTAAGACTTTATATTTGATATGGATGTATAAGTCAGCTCCTTTTTTTTATTCACTATAATTTATATTTGTGTGTAATATATTAAGTCACTATTTTTTTATATATCACATAAATTAAAATTTATTTAAAAGTGTTTTATTTAAAGAATTATAAGTTTAAAATTAATTTATCCCTTCTTAATTTTTAACATTCACTCTCGTAACTTTGAATTTTTTTTTTAAGTTTCATATGTCCTTTCAAATCTTATAAATTCATTAAATCATTTGAAATTTTTAAAATCTTAATGTTATAAATCCAAAACATGAAATCCTAATTATAAAATATCTTTAAAAGTCAGTACATTCCTTCATAGCATTTTAAAATTTTCAAGATTAATTTTTTATTAAAATAGTCTCTTAAAATCCTAATCCAATAATACCCCTTAGTTTCATGTATAAAACTATTTTAAGGGAGATGGTATTGTATAATGACATGTTTTAGTTAGTGTATTAAGACAATTTGTTGCTGAATATAAGCACATTTCAATTTACTACTTTTTTTTATCATTTTTTAAACGTATCTTTTATTAATACTACTAATTAAGAATATTATTCTATATTATCTTAAAATATAAAAACAAAAAATCAAATTTAACACATTCAAATACAAAAGTTATTTAAGAATATTAAAATATAAAATGAGTTTAACTACTCTACCAACTTTTGTTAATAAAAGTTAAAAAACAGTCTGTTTATAATAAGGGACATAGATAATAGTTGAGCTATGAAAATGATTATCTGCACACTAAATTAAGGTACACTAGTCGACGTTGATAGATAAGAGAAGTTGCCAGAGAGAAGAAACTATCAACGAATTAATGACGATATTTTTACTAATATATTTTTCTCCAATTAATAATAAATATTCTAATAAAAATATTAATTAATTCTCTCTCTTGATTTCTTGAAGAATAAACGTGTAAAAATAACATCAATTATTAACAAATTTAAACTTTCTTAGTTATGGTGATATGTCAATAAATCTATATGTAAGTACAAGAAGTAGTATTTAAGTTATGAAATTGTTACACTAAATAAACTAGTCTTCTATGCTATACTCATGAGTTTAAGTCCAGTGGTCATGATTAAAGAAAAGTTAGTATTGTATAAAAAAAAAATCTAAAAGGATAGTATAAGTTCCCTTTTCATAAAAATAATGTTCTTTAAAGTAATAGGACCGTTTATTTTCATGATATTGATATATTAATATTAAGCTTAACAGTGGCCCAAGAAGACAAAAAATGTCATCACTCATCGACCTTCTACGGCAAGCAAGCAAGCCAAGCCATACTGCTTGTAAAATGGTTACTTATATGTGAAATCAATCAAATATCTTATAAAATGATATCACTAATCAGTCATTGTAATAAAATAAATAGCCAAATGCATATAATATAACTATTGTAGTATATAAGAAAAGTTCTTATGCTATAATCACTCTAATTTAACTATTGCTACTCTTATCTAACTAATTCTTATTGAGTCAAAAGAAAAAAAGAAGAAGAAGAATTTAACTAATTTATTTAAATATAACTATTGCCACACTTATCTAACTAAATTTTATTGAGTCAAAAAAATTTTTAACTAATTTTATTTCACTTAATTGCACTTTTAATTATTTTATTTTATTCAAAATAAAGCTTTTAGTCTCCTACTTTTAAAATTAATTTTTTAGTTCCTCAACTAATTTGTTGAAATTTTTTAATCTTTTACTATTTTTTATGTTATGATACTCTTATTAATGATGTGATATTTAAGTAACAGTTGTAAATTGGATAAAATATTTTTTATGTCATTATTGTTATATTTAATTTTATTTATAAATTAAAATATTAAAAGTTATTTTATTTTACTTATAAATTAAAACTATTTACATAAAATATTAAAAATTATTTATTTTACTCAATAATAATTTAAAATTTAAAATTAGAAAAAATATTTAAATTTTACTTTTTTATTTTTAATATTTTAATATTTTAATATATAAATAACAAAAATTAACTACTCAAAAATGACATAGAAATTATTTTATCTAAGTTATAAATGTCATATAATAAAAAATAGTGAAATCCTTAAAATTTAATTCAACTAACAAATATCGATATGGTTAAGTTGAATTTTTTGTCTCGAGTTCAAACTTCAATCTCATAGTTGTGTGAAACATCTTTCTTAAGATAAAAAAATAATAAAAATTAAAAAATTAATTTAAAAAATAGAAGGACTAAAAATTCATTTTGAATAAAATAGAGAAACCAAATAATTAATCAAATATAATCGAATAAAAATAGGCACATTGGAGTAACTCTAGGTGCATATTCTTTGAAATAATAACTTTTGGGATTTTGTGTTGTTTACTTTTCATTCACTGTATTGACCATGTATACCACCAATCTGGCAGGTCAGAAAATAAATCAAATAAGATTGAAGACTACAAGCCTTTCCTTTTCATGCTATTTTCTGAGTTAAAGAGAAAGAAAAGTAAAAAGAAGAAAAGAGGACCATTTTTTTCAGTCTTCCAAATGACTTTTCCTAATACGGCCACTTGTATGTAGACAACCATTTCTTCCTTTTTTTTTCTTTTCTGCGTTAACACTTATTATGACTATGTATCACTTCAATTATTTCTCAAAACAAAAGTATCACTTCAATTATCTTCTTTTAATGATTCTTTATGTTGATGTACGGATGCCATTACTTGTACTTCAAATTGATACTCTTATTATGTTATTATTTCTAAATGACTTGGTGATGGTTATCTTGATAACAGAATCTCTTTTAACTTGAACAATAGTCTCAAATTCAAATTCAACTCTTAAAAAATAAAATAGCTTAAAATTCTTGAGGAGAAGTTTAGCGTTTAAGTGATCCTATACTATCTAACTCGAGAAATTTAATAGTAAAAATAAAACAAAGTGAGATAGCACGAAATTGAAGAGAGCCCTGGTATTAATGTATCTCAATGGTTCTGTAATGATATAATGAGAATAAATCATGCAACATTATTTAACAATAATACATGTTGGTATCATCCAAAGAAGAATTTTACAAGAGAAATCCCAATGCTTGAGAACATCATGTGTTCAATCAAATATGGAATTGATCATGCTTACCTCTATAAATTCACATCTAAAAATTTTAAGCCTCTTATGGTGATTATGTTATTGGGATCAATGGAGGAGTACCGGCCGGACACCTTTGTCTGCGTGGCCTTCGAGTCGTTTTGCCCCAACCTGTTAAGCTCCTATCCTCCAATGCAACATCAATGTTATTCAGTTGCTGCACCAAAGATGTGTTGGTTTCATTCGTAGCCGCAGGTGGTGAGGGAGAGGGTGTAACCTGCGCTCGCCGCCTCCCTCTCCCACGACCATTCCTAGACGAGTTTCTCCGAGTTTGTCCTGATTGCCATGAATGACCTGTTGATCTCATAATCCCTCCAAATGTCTGAAGATCTTCTGTTACTTCATGCCTTGATAACGATACTATTCCCGGAAGAATGTCCCTTTGGAAGTCTCTCTTCTGCCTCCCTCTCCTTGCAGGACCCTTTCGCGTCCGAGTAGGTAAAGTACTAGTTGTTTCTTCCACTTTGAAGTTTTCCGGAACAAGAGGCTTTGGCATGTAGTCTTCCTCCTTTGTTTCCTCAATTTTCAATGTCATGTCCTCAAAATTATCAAATCTTTCGGAGGAAGATTCCTCGTTATTGTCCTCACAGTCTTTTCCCCTCGAATCGTCACACTTGCTCTCGAGATTATCTTTACACGAGGAAACTACATCTGCAAACCAACTTAGTGAATCCAGCATTGGACTTTCTGATGGACTATCGATCACATGATCCACTCGATCACAAGAAAGAGACGAAAGGACAACAATTGCTTCTGCTGCATTTCTCACAAGTTCATCATCCTGTGGCTTTTCGACAGCATCTTGCGGAACTTGTGGTGATGCAAGAGAAGTTTCAAGCTGTTTTTCTTCTGCTATGATATCGTCCTCTGACTCGGGAACAGCAGGGGCTTCAAGATCTATCTCTGCCTTCATTTTTGAATTGGCACTTGGTATAGTTGTGAAAGATCCTTCATCTTCACTCATACTTAAGTTCAGATCAATTTGATTTCTAGAGTCTTCATCTGCTCTAGGAGATCTTGTCTTACTAACAACGGTTTCAGTGAATCCTTCTTTGTCAAACTCAACATCATTAGCTTCACAAGGCAAGTTAATATCAAACATCCAGTTTTTGGGAGAAGTGATTGAACACAACTCTTTCTTGGGAGAAATATGAGGCATGTCGAATATTGGAACACCGAGAATTTTCTTATTACTCGAACTTTCACTTACCTCATTCCTCCTTTGGGCATTAGAACACGAAACCGATGTTAAACTCTGCATAAATTTTCCTCTAGGCTCCTTTCCAGTTTCACCTTTCACGGACAGCGAAGCAGTGTGAAGAAAACTTGTCTCTCCTGCAGTAATCGAGCTTATATTGGCGTTATTCTTACAAGTGGTCTTCGCTCTAAGCCAAGACAATGCCACATCTCCATCCATTATCCCAACACCTGACCGAGGAACTGTGTTGTTACTGAATGAAGCATTTAAGTCAATGTCTTTTCCAGACTTCTTGTCATTGCAATTTGAATTTGAACCCTCATTGTATTTTGTTGAACCATTGTTGAAGAAATGTTCAGGAATTAGCTTCCTATCATTATTATGATTCAGATAGTCATAGCTAATTGAAGACATGTTCATAGATGGTTCCTTGGAGCCAGACGAAGACCCGGGATAAAACCCATTCCGCAATGGTGCATCACATTGAATACCTGGATTAGGATTGGAATTGATATTTAAAGGCCAAAACTCTTCCAATTTCCCATTAATCTGATGTGACTGAGAATTCCTATTGATGGCACCTGACGCATTAAGACATGGAGGTGTCTGAACTGACATCAACTTCTGGCTTAGGCTGCAACTTGCCGTTCCCCAAGTAGTGGAAGAATGAGACCAAGACTTTGATAAATCATAAGAAGGAGTAACTGGAATAAGAGCAGGTCTATGTAAAGGTAGAATAGACCCGGGATGTTTATTAACCGAGTATTCGTGAGCTTTGCCATATGAATGTTGTATTTTTTGGGAAGATAAAAGTGATTTCTCCAGTTTGAGGACTTGAGGCACAGGCTGAAGGTTGCTTTTAGCATGCCCTGTCAACATAAGAAACGTGATTTTCATCGCATAAAATTTAATCATATGTCAATATTATCAATACTTGATCCCACCACGTGGGGCTGGGGAGGGTAGATATACGCAGTCTTTCCCCAGCAAGTATAGAGACAATTTCCAATATTTGAATCTGTGACCTCTAGTCTCCAGGTCACAAGACAGTAACCTTACTGTTGCGCAAAGGCTCACTATTATGATCCAATTTTACAAAATGATAAAAAAGTTCATTAATCATTAACAAAATCACGATAAGACATGTGAACTGTAACTCATTATCATCTTCTTCTTAAATACTAATTTTGCTACCATTTCTTTTAGAATCATATCAAGCAATCAGTGGTAAAATTGAATATGCCTAAACTAAAAACAGCTTATTTTCATGAAAAAAGAAATTGAAACAACTCAATAAGAAGCCTAACCTGCTTCAGCCACTGATGGAATTCTCTCTTTTCCGTTCCCATTATTCTCCAAGTATCCATTATTCCTAGCCCAACTGTCAGTTCCATGACACGAGTTTAGCAAATGTTCCCTCGACAAACCGAAAAACTGTAACTTTTGTTTGGCACTGGCAGTGACATCGACACATTCAGTTGTGGCACAGGAATTGCTCAGAACGTGAACATAAGGAGAATCATATGTCTCATCGACTTGAACAGGTTCGTTTAAGTCAGCCAAACCATTTATTCCCCTTAAAGGCTGTTCTGATCTTAAAGTGTCCTGGCTACAAGTCTTCTTACCATTACAACCAAAAAGTTTCACATCATCCTGTTTTCCATTTTTACAATTTCTATCAGGAAGAAATAACGTTGAACCACTCGTCTTTTCATCACCGATCTTTTCACTTTCGTCGGTATCAACATACTCATCGGCTAGAAGCTGAAGGTCAAACATTTTTCTTCTAACCTTTGAGGGTCTGGAGGACTCAAGCACTCCAACATCTGGGGACAAAAAGGGACCGCCATTGTTGCTTATTCCTTGAATAGAGCCTAAAGGAGAATGAACACCACCTGCAGCACCTGAAACAGATGTTTGAGCATAAGCCGAGTTTCCGACAGGAAAGCCAGAAACATGCCATTTTCTTCCCTCTTCTGTTGTTATTTGAGATGTCAAGGGATCTGTACAAATTGATGCCTCGACCGGTATCTGGTTTCGATGTAATTCTTTCCTTTTGAAATCATTCATCAAATCCCTTTGTATTCTGTATAATCGGTGGAGTTCGTAAACCTGCTTGACAGTACACAGTTCTAAATTAAATTAATAAGTTCACCAATTATGGTTTACAAGATGAAATTAACGACAATGAGAAAACAAAATTAACAACAACAAATCAATTACACACACAAATATATTTCGATTGGTTAATAAGACATGATCACGAATTAAATACCCCTCACACAAAACACAAATCAGTTAAGCTATAGAATTAGGGCAATGTTATCAATCGCAGATCGCAGAAAATAGCAGTTTGTTCAAATTCTACTACACACACAATGTTGTAGTGCCATTATAACAGCTATTTGAAAACATTATGTACTAAACAGCATATTGCAGAATAAAAGAAATTTCTTGAAATTCCACTATGCTTTAGTTCCACTATAGCCACTATTAACAACACAGGACTAGTGATAAAAAAAACAAATTAGAAAGTAGGACCTTCATACCTGATTCTTAAATATAGCCTCATGTTCAAGCATCATGCGCTTCACAACATCCTTATCATGCACAGAACAAGCATCTGTGGTGGAACTTGGAAGATAATTATCATAATACTTCCCATTTTTCGGTGTTTTATCGCCATAAAATAAAGGCCAGCCGCAACTGCTGGATTCCTCATTCAGATCTCTCATTGAGTAATATCCTGGTAAATTCTGAACCTTGGTTCCCATTCCTGATAATTAATCACAGTTACATCGAATTAAGTACTGTTATCACAAATTAACATTTACTATTGTTGATTCGCATTGAATGCGATAAACACGAACAATGAGCAGACAACATAGGAAATGTGTATGAAACATTCAAAAGCTACAAAGTTTGCAATTTTCATTATCATACCAAAACAAACAACAACAGTAAAAAAACTATTCATAATTTCATAAAAGCAGAATAAACACAGGTAGTTCTAATGTCAATGATTTTAAATGCATTCAAATCAACCATACATCATCAATTAATCTTGAGGATGAGGAAATTCAAACATCTTTCTGAAAAGTAATTGCTTTTCAAAGGCTCATTAATAAAAATGAAAAATATCTCTTGAACAGTAGAGAATTTCTAAACCAGCACATCATAAATTCATCCACAATTCTGAGTGAAACAAATATTGAAGGAGACTAAATTTAATCAAACAGATCTAAAACAACAATTATCTGAAAACAATTGTTTTCAACCAGAAGAAGCATTTCAAATACTAAAAATTAATCACTAAAACACTTCATCAACAAAATTCAAAATAATAATAATAATAATAATAATAATTATGATTATTATTATTATAAAAGGAAAAAAAAAAGTAGTTATGTCAAGAAGTTCAACAACAAGAACCAAAGCACTCAAAACAGAACAAAATATAAAATACTAAAACAATAATCAACAAATGAAATAAAAAATAAATATATATGATTAATTATACAATTTAATTAAAAAAAATCAGAGAGAGAGATAATTAATAAGAAAATTTACCTCAGAGCCACATCCTGTTATGAGTTCCACCTTAAGAATCTCACATGGATTCTACCATTGAAGACAGTACCAACACCAAGAGAAGCAAAAAGGAATTCAGGGCCTTTTAGAGTCCCACTATTTAAAGCTAAAAAAGGTAACTTATACTAAAAAACAAAAAATAATAATTTATTATTATTAAATAAATAACAAAGTGGGTGTTGCTGCAACACCATTGAAGAAGCTTAGATCGTCATCAAGTTCAAGAAAAATAGAAGATTTCGATCTACTGGGCCACCCACTTCTCTCTCTATATCTCTCAAAAAGAATAATACACACATAAAGAGAAGAGAAGAAGAAAGAAAGAAAGGAAAAAAAAATGAAGCTTTGATTTTTTTTAGAGAGAGAAAGAGAAAGTGAGAGAGATCCTAGATAAGAATTCTTCACACAAACAAACGAGCTTCTAAGAACAGTGACATGAAATTTGTCAACATCCGGTCTCTTTTTATTCTCTGCTTTTCCATCACTCTCTCTCTTCTTTCCTTTACCATTTATATGTATGCAAATATGAATAAATAATTTACTTTCTTAAAAATGATAATGAATAAAGAAACAAAAATAATTTTACTATATTATTTTTATTAATCATTGATATATTTTATTTATCATAGATGAAAAATGTTAACGTATAAGTAATACATATAATATTAATTATAAAGTATAATTTAATATAAATAATTAAAATTACCATAATTTTTTATCTTTATGTTTAAAAAGAGTATGTTGTTATCGTAGTCTTTGAAAAAGTACGTTATTATTTTAATCTTTGACTAAATTATAATTTTTAATTAATTATAAAATGATTAAAATATTTCTTAAAAAATATAATTTACCATCGTT
>JBBPBS010000858.1:2593766-2607828 GCA_037974835.1 Cicer judaicum
CATATTTGAATTAATAACAATAATAATTAAAAATTCTTTTGAAAATAGTTTTAAAATAATAAATAAACCATTTTTAAATTTAATTAGTTTAAAAATAATTTAAAAATATATTTAAGTATTTTTTTACGGTAAAAAATATTTTTAAAAATAAATATCTATTGTTGTATATTTTTTAAAATGTAATCCATTAAATTTTATCCAAAAAAAAATATGTGATCTATTAGATTTATAAAATGTCTCAATTTTAAGAAATAGAAGGACCCCAATTAAGAAATTAAAAATTGAAGTACCAAAATTATGAATCGGTTAAAATAGGAGGATCAAAATTGAAAAATTAAAAACAGAGAGACCAAAATTACAAATAAGTGAAAATGGATAGACTAAAATTGTAAAATTAAAAATAAGAAGACTAAAATTACATTTAAACCTAAAACATATACATAATAAATAAATAAATAAATAATACTTATACTTTGGCACCAATTAATTGAGAAAGTTATCAACAATGGATTACAGAAAAGTTTGAATTCATTAAATTACTATGTTTAATTGTAGTTTTGGTCCCCCTATTTTAGTTGAATCGCAAAAGTATTCTCCTATTTTATTTTTCTCTACTTTTGGTCCCTCAAACATAATTTTGGTCTAAATTTTGTTTTTTTTTGCATTTATTTAAGTCACACAATGCCTCAATATCTCATTTGCAACAATTGTACCTGAAATCTATGATCATAAATGGTGTAGTACGGCTTTAAAAAATAAAATTTTATTAAGTTTTGAACTAAAATTCTGTTTGGGGACCGAAACTGGGGAGAAACAAAATGGAAGGACTACTTTTGCGATTTAGCTAACATAGAGAGACCAAAACTACAATTAAATCAAATTACTAAAGCATTGATTAGGCTAACATTGTTGCATCTCAAGTCAATGGAACTTTAGGAGAGGGTATGATTGTGATTAAAAATTATTTAAGTGGTACATAATCAATTAAAAAAGTCATATAATTTTTTATTATTTTATTAATTTTTTATTTCATCAATGGTTAATAACATTTCATCTCATTTTTTTATTTATTTTAAAACATCTCACATTTGTATATTCATGAGCTAACATATGCGTGGTATTTGTTTTGGACAAGTATAATAAAGATAAAACATAAAATACATTTAAATATTTAATTTTAGTTCAGTTTTGCCTAACTCATTCATTTTTTTTCTTTCTCGGTTCAATCTTTAAAATTACATTCAAGTCATACTATTAACTTTAAGTTGAAATTTTTTCTCGAATTACTGTCATAAATTGATTGTCGAATGTTCTTTATACGTGAAGGAAGTTAAATCATTGATTATGTGCATAAAAATTTATTATAAATTATACGTGTGTTTAAATTGTTGTAGAGAAAAAAAAGATATAGACTATTTTATAATATTTAATTAATATTTTCTGAATAATTAGTTTGAGAGACATATTACTCATGTGTTTGGTAGAGTTTCTAATAATTAAAAGATTTCAATTGATCTATTTGTTGTTGAAATTGAGATGAGATAAAAAAAAAAGGGTCAAATTAAAATATATTTTAAAACATCAAATCAAAATAAATTAAACTAAAAGAACTTAGGTGATAATTAAATTAACCTTAAAGCACTTTTTTTATGTTTTGCCTTTAATGAATTATGAACAAGTTATAGGGAGAAACTCAACAAAGTGAGGCTGCACTAACATATATCTTGATTTCATGTGTTTTTATAAATGTTGAATCTTACATGTGTTAATTAGTAAAAAAATAATGTGATCACAAATGAAATTCTGATAGCAAAGGGAGAGGGGACAACATGAATTGTCTAGAATTAATGTTCCAGTGCAGAATGTCCCTTGTCTTTGTTTTGAGTACCTAATGTGTCTCCTTTTTCTCTAGTACTTCATTTTCTCACTTTCATCCATGTCTACCCTAATACCCTTCTAATATTCATTCATCAATTTTTGTACCTTGTTGTTACTCTTGACTTCCATATAATTTTTGCTCATTCGAGAAATTATCTTAAAATTTATATCTTTTTAAAATTTTTATTGTAACTAAAATAATAAAATTTTATATTTTCGAAAATTAAAACAATGATCTATTCAATGTTTTGATATATAAATAAAAAAAAAAAAACTTGCTTTTTAAGAAGAGAGAACCTTTGATACTTAATTTTTCTTATTAATTTTTGTGTAATATAGAAATGCAATAGCTTCTCACTTTAAGCTAATAATTATATATATATATATATATATATAATGCTAACAATTCGTAAATTAATATTTTTTAGGAAAATTAAATAAAACTTCAAAAAAATGGAAAAACTAGAAAGTAAGATGGGCTAGTCAAGTAAGAAAAGGACTATAATCATTCTTGATAGATATGTATTATTAATTTGTACAAAAAAAAAAAAGATCATGCATTAATGAATATTTAGAAAAATTAGGAGGTGAATTGTGGTCCCGGAATTCCCATAGTCACTTTCAGGGAAAATAGGTGAAGCTTTCTAAAGTCCCCCAACTAGTGGAAGATTTTGCAAACTAGATGTGAAGGGGCCAACTAAGTTTACCCCACAAATGGGGTTTGATTGATATGATGCTTTGATTTTTTGGTCATTTTTGTAACAATTTCATTTCCACTTTTATTAAACAGCTTGATTGGTACTATGAGTCTATAAGTATGTATATGGTTTCATCATAAATATCACAAAGAATTAATGTGAACCATCAAAACACTTTGGTTTACGACGATTAATATGAGAACAAAGCATTTTACTTCGATTAACCATATTTGTCAGACAATATTGGCAACACATTTATATCCTAGCTACATGTGTGACGCATCATAACACCAGCCCCACATGTATGGTTAATATATTATTATTGATTTTATTTATTTATATAAAATTAATATTCAAATCAATTATGGTCTTCACATATTAGCGGGTTGGACTTTTCAATTACATCTGGTATGACTTAGAATGAAGTTTATATTTTCGCATTTGGTGATTATACCTAAATTCTATTATAAATTAATCAACAATAAATTTGATAGTTCTTTTTTAGAAATGCATCAATATTTGACATTCTTTTTGTCTGATCAACTTTATACTGGATTATTAAAAAAGAAATATTGTTTTCTTATTCTTTTAAAATTGAATTATGTTAATAAATATTTTTTTTTAAATGATAAATATCACCATAATTAAAATATTTTTATGAAACTAATTATGTAATAAAAATATATGAAGTATTTTAAAAAGTATTTTACATTAAATATTGTATATTTTAAATATGAATTTAATTTTCACTTTATAAAAAAATTTCAATAAAAGAATTATTGTTTATTGCTGAACAAATGCCATAAGATTTGCATTTTAAAAAACTATCTATTGATATTTAGAAATGCATCTTAATTAACTACTTCCTTTTCATCTATTATGCAAAAACATATATTCAATATGCCTCTATTTATAAGTTTGTTTGATACTTTTCGTTCTTATTAAGAAAAGTTAGTACTATTATTAATTTGTATAATTAATGTATAACTATTGACAAATTATTCTAGTGTATGATGAACTTATTGACGACTTTTCATGTTTCAACATAATTTGATAGAGTTAATAAGAGATATATTTGAAAAAATAAAAAATAAATGTATCTAGAAATTTATAAATAATTTTATATTTAGAGACAAACAAACGCGTTAAATAAATCTTATATTATTGCAAAAACCTAAATTTACTATGTCCCTAATTTATAAAACAATTTGACACTTTTTACAATCAATATGGATAATTTATGTATGACTATTGATAAATAACCTTTGTGTATAAATGTGTTGCAACAGTTAGATAGTGTTAGTTAAGAGATAGTATATATGAAAAAATAATAGTAAATATATCTAGAAATTTGCATACAATTTTATATTTTGTGTCAAATAAATGTTTTAAATGAGTTATAATTCAGATGAAGAATATTATTTTTGCTTTCCAATTCAATATTTGTTTTGTTTTAGTGCCCAAAGCACATTGCTTCAATTTTAGTCTATATAATATTTGTTCATGTTAACATCATTTTTTTTTTGAAAAATTATTCTTTATATTGTCCATATTTTTAATAATAAAATTAATACAATCCTTCACTTTTATCATTTATTTCAATCTGATTTTATCAAAATTTTAAAATCATCATTGATTTTTTAAAATATTAATTAAGTTAGTTCCTCTATAAGTGACAATCACTTTAAAGAGTTAACTTTGTTGACATGTCATGTTAACTGTCTCGTAAACAAATGTTAGACATGAATTTGATATATGTGTAAATATTAGGAGACCAAATTAATATATTTTTATATTTTTATGATAAAAATAACGGAGACTATTTTCACACACGCTAAAACTTTTTGTGTGGATATAATTTAATAATACACTAGCTATTAAATTAGTCTAATAATTAGAGATGAAGAATATTAATTTTGCTTTCTGGTAGAATATTTGTTTTGTATTAGTGTCCAAAGCATATTGCTACAATTTTAGTTCATATAATATTTGTTCATGTTAAAATCATTTTTCCTGAAAAATCATTCTTTATATTGTACATATTTCAAATACTAAAATTAATACAATCTACAATTTTTTAACCATACTTTTTTTATATAGAAAATATCTAAAATGATCCCTTACTTTTATCACTTGTTTGAACAAGTCTTTGACTTTATCAAAATTTTAAAATTATCATTGTCACATTTTTGAAAACGTTAATCAAATTACATGTTAACTTTCTCGTGGACAAATATTAGAGATTAAATTAATACTTTAAAAAACAATTTGTTTAATATGAATTTGTCACGTGTGTAAATATTATAGGATCAAATTGATATATTTTCATATTTTTGGTGGTAAATGTTGGGGACTATTTTGGCACATGTTAAAAGACTTTTTTGTTGATATAACTGTATAATACACTAATTATTTTGCAGAATCTTGTTTAGACACATTTTGTGTGTATCTTAATTAATTGTGTATATTAATTTCTTTGAAAGTATATTTTATGTGTACTCTAATTAATAGTGCGACACAAACTAGAGATATCGAAATAGGTAATATTTCATTAATTTTTAAAATTAGTATATCAAGAAAACATTACAATCTAAACAACTACAATACAATCCCTTATACTCCCCAAAACAAGTAAATAAATAAATAAAAGGACATAAACACAAACTCTACCAATCTATAATGACTCTATTTGTGTTGTTTATATTTAACAATTGTTGCATATTTCAACTCTATCCATAAGCTTCACCATAACCTCTCCATGATGATTTTGTCCAATCAAAATGCCTTTAAATTTGTCCATAAGCTTCATCGTAAGGCCTGCATGTTGTTTCTATTCTATTAATATATATTATATCAACCCCAACAAGTTCATAAGGAACAAATATACTAGGAGCTCAATCATACAATAGAAAATAACTACATCTAACATGCTTTTACAAAATTAAATAGTCAAATTAAATTCAATATGTGGAAATTTCAATAAAATACAAAGAAAAAATAGAATATTTTCATTTAAATGTTACCTACAAAATTGAATTCGTATATTTAATATCTTAATATTTGTAAGAAATAAATTTTAACTTCTAAACCAACTATCACTTATGTTTTTCAACTTTGCAAATTGAGAGTCACCACTGAACTTCTTTGTATTTGTTGTCAAAAAAGCAGATAGAAATTGGATGAGAAATGATGATGGAAAAAAATAAAAGTGGAAGAGAAACAAAAAAATTCTAAAACAACAAGAGACAATACAAGTCTTTGTTTAAATCCTAATGTTTGTCAAAATAGTCCTCAATGTTTACCAATAATAATTTAAAAATGTATCAATTTCATCGTTAAAATTTGTATACATGGTCATTCATGTCAGACAAACTTTTTTCAAAAAGTATAATTAAATTTGGTCCCCTAATTTTTTTTTTGTATAGCAGTTAACTTGACACATCTACAAAATAAATATTTTCAAGTGATTGTTACTAATGGATGGACTAACTTGATTAATATTTTAAAAATAAAAAATTACCTTAAAAATTTTAATAAAGTTATATACTTATTTAAAACATGTGATAAAAATAGGGACAATCTTAGATATTTACTGACTTTTTTTCATACAAACATGAAAACATCTATATAAATAAAACCAAAATAATAAAGACCGAAAGAAAAAATTTCTTCAGATTTAAGGGCTAAACCCTCAAAAAAAAATATGCATGGATCTAAAGTGAAAAGTAGATCCATTGGGAAAAACCATCTAAACCAAAATCAAAACTCAATAGTAAGAATAGATGTTACATTCTTGAAGATCCATTTTACTCTAGAAAAACTAGTAACGTTCAATTTAATATATAACAAAAACTCTAAAATAAAATAAACACTACGCAAAAAATAAGATTTTACAGTATTTTAATCATTTACATCGTTGTTTTTAAAAAGTAAGCGTTGTAGTATCTAACGTTGTAAAAAGATCAACAACATTTTTTAAAATAAAAAAGCGCTATAAAATAAATAAATATATTGCACGCTTGTTATGCACCTTTTACAACGCTTCTTTAAAAAAACGCTGTAAAAGGTGCATAATAATGCATCTATGGAATGCACCTTTTACAACGCTTATTGAAAAGATATATATGAAGAGCAGTAGATGGCCGCACAGTACGTAGAGGAGAGGAGGGTTCCCATATTAGAGGAGATGAGGGTTCGTAAATTTGTTTTAAATTTGTTTTTATTTATTTAAAGTAAATCATTTTTACTTAAAGTGAATGATTTTACAACGCTTGTGTAATAAGCGCTCTAATAGGTCCTTTAATTATGTGAAAGTGCAAGGCTTTTACAACGCTTGTAAAAAAAGTGCTCTAATAGGTCATTTAATTATGTGAAAGCGCAAGTCTTTTACAACGTTTGTCCAAAAAGTGCTTTAAAAGCTCTATAACATCAGGTGGGAGCGCTATATTTTACAGCGTTGTAAAATATTATGTGAGGGCACTTCATATTACAGCGCTTGTGTACAAGCGCTGTAAAATCCTTATAAACATTATGTGCAAACGTTGTGTGACCCTACAACAACATTTGTCAAAAAGCGATGTTATATCCTCCGTTAGTTTTAAAATATATTTACAACAGCGCTTGTATTTAATAAGCGTTATAAAATATTATTTTTGGCATAATGAAAATTGAACAACTTAATTCATATCATTATCAAAATTTGATTTTAAAAAATATTTAAGTTTATAATAATATTAAAAAAATATATGATTTGATCTTTATAGTATAATAAAAATTCTTACAAAATTTATTTTCTACCAACATCAACTGTTGGAATTTGAGTTTCAAAAACTATTAAAAATCACAATTTATGCCACCGAATATATTACTGGGTTGAGTCGCGGACTAGGTCGCTCTCTTTAAGACGTTTCGCGGCACTACCCAAATTGTGCAAGGCAGACTATCAACCACGAAGTCCCCAGGATAAAACAGCCTAGATCATTGTATCGAAGTTCTACTGCACTGTAAAAAACCGTTCTAGAATTACACCCTCAATATAGCGCTTAAAGCCACTCTTAATATGACGGTTAAAGTCACTCTCAATATGACGATTAAAGTCATTCGCAATATGGTACTACAACCACTCATAACTACGGCATAACGACCGCTCTAAAAAACAAAAAGACTACGACACAACGACCACTCTAAAAATCGAAGGGACTACGGCATAACAGCCGCTCTAAAAACCGAAGGGACTGCGGCATAACAGCCGCTCTAAAAACCGAAAGGGACTTCGGTATAATAACCACTCTAAAAAATCGAAAGGGACTACATTATAATTACCGCTCTAAAAAACCAAAAGGGACTGCAATATAATTACCGCTCTAAACTGAAAGGGACAGAAAGAAAGGGGAGAAGTGGCTCGAAATTTGGCGAGCAGAATATAAAAGGGAGAAAAGAGAAAGTTAAGAAAAGCATCCAACTTTTGTGTGCTTTTCACAATAGTTTGATGCTCATTATATAGTGATGGAAGTAAACTCACATTTGTTTTCTAAGTGATGTGGGACTTTAGTATGTATAATTTGAAACTACTCAAAATATTAGAGTTTTCCAATGTGGGATTTCAAAATCATTTCTTTTCAATGTAGGACTTAACAAGTTTCTTTCAACTTAAATTTACAAAAAATATTTCTTTCCAATGTGGGACTTCAACAAATTATTAAATTCACACAATAAATAATTATTTTCCAACATCAACCATCTCCAACTATCATTCCGGATAATATCATTGTCATGTCATCACTATAATTACCACATTTGACCACTGCAGCCACCGCATACCATTTCCGACCACCACTTTTTCCATCAGTAGCATCACTCCAATCACAACATTTGACCACTTCTATTGTCACGAGCCACCACTCCAATCACCATAGACCATCACTCGATTCGGTCTTTTACCACTTCAAAATATCTCCACCACATGACATGTTACTATTTTTTTCTCCCATATTAAGTCCATATTTATCCTTAATAACTAAATGTCTAGTTTTCACCCATTTCCCTAACAGAGTTAAGTTAAATATTCTCAAATTTCAAATGTCGAGACCCCGAGGCCCAAGCTAACGCAGTTGGTTTTCCTAGCAAGCTCACTCACTCCTATAAAATATTAAGATGAAGAAGAGAAACGATACATGCAAAACCTTTTAAGAAAAAGCAAGATTGTAGACCGAAAGAGCATGAAAGAATGAATTATCAAGAGCACGATACACCCACCCCATTGATAGATATCTGTTATTTCCACAAATGATGAGTCTAAGTGGATTTTAGCATGGGTTAGCACCCACCAATAAACCCAAATATTTGAATGATAGAGTCCACACCCTATTTAAACAAAGACCAATCTATTATAATATATTAAAATAATGTATTATATATTTATATGTCACGTCATAGTATTTGCGTCACATTGTTTAGATTCTTATGCGACACTTTTTATATGTATCTATTATTCATCTCACATTTTATATTTCTTAGTTTAACTTTTGCATCTCACACATCATTTAAATAAGTTAAAAATCTTTCAAAAACGTTCATCGTAAAAATAATTTTACTATTTTCTCACTCCAATTAACATTTGTGGCTCCTCCAATTCTATACTTTACATATCCTTGACAACAAAATACATCATATCGACGTTATCACATCCCTAATATTTCAGTAATCATTTGTAAGTATGAATTTGATCTCACGAAGTCATACATGAACCCGATCTTACAAAACCATATCTTAATCTGATCTCACTAAGTCATCTCTATTTATTTCTTGGAAAATTTGTGTCATCAATACATTTATTTTGGCCTATGTAACTAACTATAAATTATCCACACAACTAGACAAAATACTTTTATAAATATATATTTATATCTTTTTTTTGTATTCTAAGATATTTTATTGGTATCAAAAGGCAAACAAATTGTAACTAGAGTATCTCGACACATTTCAACCGTAAATACTAAGTTTGAAAAATTAAATTTATATGTCAAAAAGAATTCAAGTATTAGATTTTTATTATATTAGATTTTCATGACATCTTTGGTATTCTCCTTATGTCAGAAAGAATTTAGTTCTTCGCAGTTCTCTTTCATTTTATTAGATTTTTATGACATATTTGGTATTCTATATAACAATTTGTAGCTTCTATGCTCAAATAAATAAATAAATTATTTTTATCTACAAAATTGATGCGACATTCAAACATAACATCTTTCATGTTTGATCAATTCAATATTAGAAGGTTCAAATTCATCTTGCATCTCAATAAACTGTGATAAAATATAAACTTTTATAATAACGTGATCTTAATTTTTTTAATTTTAATAATAAAATTTAATCAATGACATTTTAATCTTTGATACAAAATATTATAATTTTGATTTTTTAAATGTTAATAAATAATTTTTTGATAAAATTATTGAAATTTACTTTAAACAAAATATTTGAAGTTTCAACAAATAAATACATACTAATACTAAATTTAATTTGAACATTGAGGTATTTTTTTAAGTTATTATTTTATTTTTAATTTTTTTTCTACAAAAACTTATTTTTAACTGAAAACATATTTCTTTTATAAATAAATGTTAGTAAATTAGTAGTTATATTAGTTTTATTTAACCTCTTGAAAACTCTTCAGTGTTCCTCAACAACTGTAACTTATCGATTTTAGATTTTTTATGTGTTAACGCTAATGTTATAAAAGAAAAACTTACAACTTAATTAATTATATTTAAAAAGGTATTATTATAATGCTTCAATCTTTTTTACTATTTAAAAATTAACTTCATTTTAACAATATAAATAAATAGATCATTTTAACAATATAAATAAATATTTATAGGTAGATGGAATTGTCAATACAATTAAGATGTCAATTAATCACGATATTGTCTTTACACTTTCATATTTGTTTTAAAAAATGTTATTACATCCCGACTCTCTAATTTCAAGTTTACAATACATTTGATTATATCACATTAAGAAACAATATAACATTATTAATTACAAATGTTCAAAGATTCTTCAATAAAAATAATTATGGTTAATTCTTTAACTAATATATATATATATATATATATATATATATATATATATATATATATATATATATATATATATTAACACCTATTGTGCAACGCACGAGTCATAATCTAGTTAACAATGATTCCAAACGAGAAAACTCTTATGAAAACTAATCTTTAGACCAAAGAAGAATTTAAACATTCAACAAATATTTTTTATAAAAACGTGAACAAATATTACAAAGAATTAAAACCAAGATAATAAGGATCTTTAATTTAAACGAATAACAACTAAATATAATTTTGGACCTTTAACGTAAATGTAATAACTCAACTTTACATTTCCATCCTAACAAATCCTTACTTGTAAACCATATAATTGATCAAGCCATAACTTGAAAACATTGATCAGATTCTTGTGCCTATACAATGATAAATTTTAACATAATTTGGAGATCTCATATAGCAAGAAATAAGGCAATCTCACACTACTTTTTATTTTAAAAAATCACTAAATTACCCTTTAAAATTGTAGGTGTGGGACATTTATTCATAAACTTTGAAAATAGAGACATAAGATAAGATAATATAATGTTTCTATTGGTTTGATATGCTAATAAGGTTGTCGTAGTCGTTAACTGCTTGTGTGGAAAATTCATTTATTAGCTAATTCATGGTCACGTAAGAGATAATCTAATTTGTTCGGTTTTGAAAATACAGGAGACTAAATTGTCGATTTTAAAAATGAAATTGAAACTCAAATTTTTAATTAAAAAAATCAAAATTTTGTCATCATTGCAATGATAACATTTTTATCTATATAATTCATTATTTTTCTTCTTATATGATTTCATATTTTCTTCTTTCAAGAACCTTCATTTATATTATTTATTCTTTTTTCTCTTTCATGGTGTTAAAACAGTAAAAAATGAAAGAATAAAAAACTATTTATTCTTCGTCTTCCACTAGTGAAAGTTTGAATTCGATTACTCTTAAATGTCAATTCGAAAAAAAAAATAACTAAGAATAATTGTAGAAGGGAATTATTTTCATGCCTCTCGCCAAAGGTAATTTCTCCAATCTCATTTTTCCCATTTTTGTTTCTTCTTTTTCCCCAATTTACTCAGCCTCTTTTTGCTACGGTAGTCTCAAAGATTGTTCATTGGTTTCTATATTTTTCTCCTCAAATTGAGAAACAAGAGGGACAAAGGCAAACTAAAATATCATTTTCACAATCTTGACCTACTCATGAAGATCAAGTGTTGTACCAAGAGGTACTTGTCTAAGGAGATGCATCAGGAACTAAAAAAAATGAATGATAACTCAAGGATTGTATTGTATTTTATAATATGACTTGTAAATCAAATTGCTAGTAAGTGAGAAATTTAAGGGACATACATATGTATATTGATTCTGATTTTTGCATGTTAAAACATATAGATTTAGAGGACCAGTTATATACCCCGATGGATTTGGTATAAGGGCACCATCCATCAAATGATCTATACCACCAAATTTAATGTATTTCGTTCCTAATCCAACGATGTGATCTCCAAATCGACGGTAGTAAACAAATGAGTGAACATTTGAAGAATGAAGCAATTGAAAAATGAAACATTTTGAATCATGTTTGTCTTGTTGATGTTTTGCTATATTTTTTATTATGTAATTGACACTTATTATTTGTACTTGACACTTATTTAGATGATGTTAAGAAATGTTTTAGATGGTATAATTGACATTATTTTTTATTAATTGATATTTATTTAGAGTTAAATGAGTTTCACTAATTGTAATCCATATATTTCCCTGTTAAGCTAGTTCCTTATTTTCATCAACACATATAAAGTAGCATGTATATATATCATACGGAAAAATTAGCAAAATTGGAGAAAAAACATGAAAAGAATTCTCCTCCAAAATTATTTTTAGTTGTAATAACTCTAACAAAAACTGTTTTTTCACAATAATATTTGAAAATCATCGGGTTCAAATTTTTACTCATAGAAGAAGAAGAATAAATAATTTTTTTTAAAAATAATTTTCTACTATATAGATGGAAATATTACTTTGCAATAATAACAGTTTGATTTGACACATTAATATTTTCAAAATTAAGGAAGTAAATCTCCTACCCTACAATTTTAGAAGTCAATTTAGTATTTACTCAATTGTTTCCTCTCAAAATTCCCTCTCCATGTGAGATCAATCATAATTTATCGTAAATCTATTCAATTCAATTCTTATTTATAAAAAAAATTATAAATTTTTTTTATTAAAAATTAGGCCTATGATATAGTAACTAAGCTATTCTTCGATGGTAGCTACACAACTTGTAATTTGTAAATGGTGAAATACTAAGTAGTAACTACTAGTAAAATAGATGGCCCAAAAAATTTGAGACATCACCACATAATTCAATGCATCACAGTTATTGCACTTGGATTGGAAATCCAATTGAACTGGATTGGAAATCAAATTGCATACTAGACACCTGCAAATCAATGTTGCATTGTTACAATCAAATTACATTAGAATCAGATTATTACCACACACAAAATGTTAGTTACAATTTCTGACTTCAAATTGTTGATTAACAAACTTCATGACACTATTTAATTAAAAGAATAATGGAAAATCAACTACAAATATATAATCGAGGAAATGAACTTCAATCATCTACAAAGGAATAAATTAATAGAAACCACAATCTAAATTTTTAATTGGCAAATAAGTAAATTGTTTCAAAATTTAAATTTATCATAAATTAATAGAAACTTCATGTAACAAATGATGAGTAACAATATTAACAAAATGAAATGACTCATAATTTCCTCTATTACCAAAATACCTCATGATTTTTTGCAGTAGTTTTCTTCACTATGTCCAAAATTCAAGAGTAGATGCAGTAGTAATAATACTAGATACAAATGACAAATTTAAACGAAGCTCGTGAAAAGAAACTCATAATTGAAATGTTGAAATGGCATAAAATGACAAATCGATGAAGTTGTGAAAAGAAACTCAGAATTCAACGTTGAAATGGCATGAAATGACATCAAATCAATTGAATAGGAGGTTTAGTAGAAAACATTAAATTTTTATTTAGGAAAGTGAAAAAAGTGGTAAAACGAACGGATGAAAAAAATAAATAAATGAACATAACAACGTATACAAAACAATAACAATTATTTATATATTTTATAAATAAATAAAAAAATAATAATTATCTATATATTTTATAAAAAAAAACAATTATCAATACAACTTTTTACTTTAAATTAATAATAAAAAAACTAAAAATTAAGTATATAATAAAAAAAATATTAAAACAAATAATAACATGTTAATTACTAAAAATAAAAAATTCATATAAATATATATGTTTTAGTAAAGAATAAGCCACATCATAAATTATCAAATTTA